>DWMG01001292.1:0-15580 GCA_018244855.1 Elbella merops
TGGTGAGCAGGTGCAGCACGCTCTGCCACAGCTGGTCCGTGATGTGCGGCATGCCGCTGAGCACGAGCCCGTGCAGCTGCGCGCCGTGGCGGGCCAGCAGCCGCAGCAGCGCCTCGTCCGCCACGCTGTCCGACGCCTCCACGTCCAGCGCCACCAGGTTGCTGCGCACACACGCTACACACACACTGCACACGCTCTACTCCGCTCCTACGTGTCGCTACCTCCCGTATCTCAAGCGGAGCCGCACCCTACTGAATTGAGATTAAACCTCTCAGTCGGAAACTTTAGATCCATATCCTATTGCATGAACCGTTCAGCAGAGACAAAATAAAAAGGTTGAAAACAAAATCTTTCGCAAGTATCAATTAAATTTCATTTCCATCAAATTGTATAGCAATGAATAAATACATACTTTTGAACATAGAACCTCTGCAGAAAGCTGCTCTGCTACAAATTCAGTGCCTCATATTATTTGCACTTGCAGTTCCCTTCCAGCCTACTACCCTTCCAGCCCACAAACCGTAGCAGAATACCTCAGTTATTAAACTACGGCAACATATTCATATTTTTAACCTTCAATATAAAATAACTAAAACACCACTTCCACTAATCACAGTCCACACGCCATACCGTGCAGTGCCCGCCTCGATCCAGGCCTTCACGACGGTGTCGTTGAAGCCGTTGATCTGGCCCGCGCTGAGGAACCTCAAGTTGGGGATCCTCGTGAGCATGTCTATGAGACACTCCGACGACAGATCTGTAGCGGTCACGTCCAACTCTTGAATAGAAGCCTTTTCCCACTCCACCTGCATCACGTGCTCTGAATGGAGACCTAAAAAGTCAATAATGGTAAATCAATAACCCTAAAAGAGACATGAACACACAAACATAAAAAAATATTATAGGAATTCACAAACAAAACTTCTTGAGAATAAAAGGACATGCGGAATTATAAAAGAGTAATGACCAATGGTAACGAGGACCTGGTCGACCAACAATACATTGTTAAACAATGAGAACATAATTATAATAAAGATTGATCAATGGTTCAAATAGTTTAATAATAGTTTAAACAAAAACATTATTATTAAAAGATAACACATCATCATCAGCCTATCTCGGTCCACTGCTGGACATAGGCCTCCCCAAAAGGCGGTTTATGCCCGTAATCTCCACGCTCGGCATGCGGGCTGGAGATCGCAGGGCACGGCTTTTCGCACGCTGCTGCCCGTCGGCGGCCAGGGCATTTAGCCGTGCCTATTTAGACTGCGCTATACCGCAATCAGCTATTATTAAAAGATAACAACATCATTATTATCGAAGAGTAAGACATAATAATCATTAATTGAAAATACCATATTTATTATCGAACAATAAGAACGTAAACATTATCCTGGCGTGCAGCAACACAAGCATCGAGATATGAGAATAGAAAATGGCACTGCCGATACAATTTGGCGCGATATCAGTTGGAACGAGCGCAATCAACGTTTAATTAATCTTATAATACACATAAGCAAAATAATACCATCACTATAGATACACTTTAGTACTCACTGCATCCGTTCATGAGAAGGCAAGTGAGTCTTCTCGATCGTTGGAACAGAGTCTTCAATGTGGAGCCCGTGACCTTGTTGCAGTAGTTTACGGCTAAACATTCGAGCTGTAATGGAAACACGACGTATTTCAATTTAATGAAAGCACAAAAGACTCGTGAAGCAGTGTTAGAAGACAAATTATTTACACGTCGCTGTGAATCTATAACAGAAACTTGGTCCTCACAGAATAAGAAAGCTTAAAACGGTGGTCTGCTACCCAAGCTGCTGTCGCCAAGTGCGGGATGGAAGACGTTATATTTTAATTTAACATTTTAATTTAACTGTTTAATTCTTATGAGTAGAAATGTCACATCAATAATTAACACCTCCATTGATGCGACGTGAATAGGTATTAAGTATATGAATTCATATTAATAAACAAAACCCTACACGAGATCCGAAATTTTTAGTTTGGGTAGATACAATAAATTCTCATTTTAAATCGACCGTCAACCGTGTAACCCTCGCACGTACCCACTTGACATTTCCAACAGAACATTCTAATAATGTTCAATTATTAAGGATATTTAATAATTTGACACTATATCATCATCATCAGTTCAATGTACTGCAGGAAACAGGTCCCTAAAACTAAACGTAACATCAAGCCTGTAATCCCCGAAGGGGTAGGCAAAGGAGAGTAGTACACCCCCACGTTTCACCGATTACGTTTACGTCCCACTATGGAATAGGTGATGGAATAGGTAGAAATTCTAAATTAGAAAAATCCAATAATACTCGACCCGGCATTTGAACCCAGAACCTCCCGATCGGCAGTCGCGCTTGCAACCACTCGACCAACGAGGCAGTCTAAAACTAATTACCTGAATGCAGTTGGAACTGAAAGCATCTATGTGCGAATCGTCCACGAAATTGATGCCATAGAGATTGATGACGCGCAAATTGGGCGTCGCCGACTTCAGCTTGTGTACGTTGATGACCTCGTAGATTTCTTCCTCTTCCTCTTCCACTTTCTCATATGTACCTGGAATATATAGATAGTATACGGAAAAACTAAACTTCGTCTTGTACATAATATGTTGGTGGACACCTACTTCTTTCAGGACTCGTAACCGGGGAGATTTGTGAAGTGTAAACTATTTATTGTCACTGAAGTTGAACTTGAAGAACAATTAACAGTTTACAAGTTATATTGAATTTAAATGTTTATAGAAATATGAATACTCAAGTAAATCCAAGAAAAGCTAATGTAACCAGATCATATACCCTACTACTTTCTCGAGTACGAAACCATTCACCTACCGTTTCTAGCCGTCACAGTAAATAATTCAACAATGGTATAAAACATTTTCTTCATGTATTCCATCTGCACACAAAAAACTTAATTCGAAACTGTTCTTACCAATAAGATGCAATATTTCCAAGCCGTTGATGAAATTATAGATCTTGCGCATGAAACCTTCCATGAAGATGACCTCTGACAGACAGAT
This sequence comes from Elbella merops, assembly GCA_018244855.1. Classification (NCBI taxonomy): domain Eukaryota; kingdom Metazoa; phylum Arthropoda; class Insecta; order Lepidoptera; family Hesperiidae; genus Elbella; species Elbella merops. The sequence continues at coordinate 3,050 of DWMG01001292.1, forward strand.
GCAAAGATATCGCAGTTTTGTGGGGAACGCCTGCATTTCTGAGAAATCGTGGAGCTGCATGGCTGGAAACCAAAATAATTTATTTTCATATTACCATCATCGCTCCATTTACCTTTCCACTATTGTACTGTACCTCAGTACAGAGGAGACTACATAGCCTGAGAAAGATCCTAGACGCATATTCCACAAGTCCAATACTTTAAATTTTCTTTACGAACCCACAATGAAGCCATAAAGAACGCGTACCAGTACTAAAGTCCAGCAGCATATGCGTAAGATTGGGGCACTTGGCCGCCAGCTCGTGCAGCACCGTGTGCGTGATCAGCTCGATGGGCAGCTCGATGTACCGTAGCGACGGCCCGAACCTTATCGAAATCAGCGCCAGGAGCGATTCCAGTGAACCTGTAAGTGGAAACAGGACACAAGAAGATTATATCGCTGGGGCACATTTTAATAGCTTAACTATTCCTACGCTGTGTTCAACTGCACTTTCTCTATGCTACTACATTTAAATTTGGCAGTATGTTTATCTTTGGACGTGTGTATCTCATTTACATTTCCTTCATGGAATTAGTTGTTATAGAGAGGATTTTTAAATAAGCATGTTGGTTTAATTCTTTCTTAAATTACTAAATTATATGAAGAGCATAGAAAGGAAATGAAGAATAGAATTAAACAGTCTTTAGAAGATCAGTAAACTTTTCTATATTTATAGCAAACCATAATTATCTAATAATAACATTATTATTATTATTATTATTATTATTTATTCATCTATGAGTTTTATTACATCACACCCACATTCTATTAAAAACATCATCTCATGTTAATCTATAAATATCATAACTAATTAGCCTCAAAGACATTTTTTAATTAAATCGGATATTACCTCCAAGATGGCGTCGAAATATTAATCCTAAATTGAAAGTATGTTCGTCAAGCACCGATTTATTACAATATATTTATTATGGTTCATTGTTAACGTGACCCGAATGAGCAGGCGATGCGTGTTTAGTTTGACATTATGATTCATACTTTAAAACTGTGCACATAATTAATACTAACCGACATGCAGGCCGGATATTTCAGGTCGGAGACTGACGTGGGTCCAGAGGCGAGTGTCGTACGCGACCATCCGCCATCGCTTGCACACCGTCGCCATCCGACATATCTCGCGATGTGATAAATAAGAGAATATGTTCAATAGCACCTTGTCTGGCAGTTTTTCTATTGTCTGAAACAATTATCTCCGCGTTAACAGTTTTCGCTTTTCACATTGAGTCCCTGCCGCGATTTCAATTGCTGTCCGACTCAATTATGTTAATGCACAATTCATAGATGTTTTAATCGCTAAAACAAAATAATAACACACGAGTTATAACGCACGAACAATAACAAAACACAACATTACCGTGTTGGCGAACGGGCTCCTGACTTGCCCTCCCTCGGTCAAATACACTTGACTGGCTTCCAAAGCGAGCTGACCCCATACGTCGGTCGGTATATCCATGATTTTTTACTCTAATTTCAAAGTACGAACACTAGAAATGCATATGAAATGCAATTTTGAGATGACGGCACTCGTAGTAATAGTTTACTTCATAGTAGGTACTTCATAGCCGCGGAAAGTTCAAGCGAGCTAAGAATATGGCACGCTGTAGTTAATTTTGGAATCATCTGGGAGGCGATAGGGAAACGTGAGGGGAAATATTTTAAGAAGCTGTCGATTAGGTATATGCTTCCTATATAACTCTTTTATAAAAATAATACTTTTGTTAACATTGTTACATAGGTACCTACACTATGAAATATATTTTTGTATTTATTAATATCGTGTATGATTTCGATGGAATTTGAACAATCGACGTAAGCACATCATATGACGACTTATCATAAACTGGTTTTTTATGTTTTAACACCTGTTTTTCCGTTACGTTACGGCATCAACATTGAAAATGAGTAACGTTTTTTGACTGAACCTATTTATTACTTGATAGTAGTAACTAAAATAATTATTTAAACAATTCAACAAGCAATCAGTAATAAACATGTAGATACATATGAATGTGTGAACCCTACTACGATACTTGCATATATAAAACCAAATTATTGATAATGGTCGATGTGGTTGTAGGACATTTTTCTACCATCTGGAATAATCTATTCACCCATATTATATTACCAATAATTTAAAATTCCCAGTTTTAACTGATATGTTTTACATAAGATATGTAGATTATCATCTTATTTGTGATTTTAATATTTTCAAAATAACTTTGGCGCCAATTATAAATCTAAGGCTAGCCACGGTACACCTACATAAGTTACAATAACTATTGGTGATTAACCCTTTTCTAGTCCCATTCGAAAATAAAGTAGTGCTGCAATTAATACTATTTGTATACTAATGACGAAACGCATGATTGTACACTTATAAATTCCAATCTCTAATATTTGCCGCAAATATGTTGGTAAATCTTACTAACTTCCTAATATAATAATGTACCAAAACAAAGGATCGGCTTATTTCGGATTGTGTCGGCTATCTACGGCCTAACTCCAGTCAGCCAATCGTAGGTACTCATCTAAAACATGTTGCGTTATACAGTGAAATGGCGGGAAATTCGATATTCAAATTCATGCGCGGACTTAGAAATGTCGAAAAACGTATTCATAACAACGCTAATAGCACATGTATGTTCGATTATAGACGCCCTAAGGTATAGGTAAATAAATTATTTAATGGTTTTTTCCGATACATGAATGAATCTTCGGCTTCGGCGGAATCGGGGGCTTCGGGCATTTATTAGTCTTTTTGATTCTACTCCAGGTATATTTTAGTGGATCCATATCAAAATACTTAGGCGCCATATGAAGAGATATGACGAAGATTTATTAACAAGGAAGAAGAGCCAAATTCATCGGATATAAAGCTTGGCTTAGCTTTATCAGTTCTCGGTATAAACCGTTGGACTACTCACTGAACAATAAACAGAGCACTTCGCCTATTATAGGATCGTTGGGAATGTATATCAAATTAATATAAACACTGTATAAACAAAGAACATACCTACGTGTACTAACACAGAAAGATTTTCAACTCTTAGTTGTTAGAATAGGCCTCACCCGGGAGCTACTCAATTGAACTAATAGAACATTAAAACTAATGCCTACAAAATAACAATTACGTAAGATCATTATCTCTGAATATCGTCGCCAACTAAAATAGCTCTCTATTCTAGAAAGGCGTAACTCCAGAATTGTTTCGTTATTATATTCCCTTTTCAATAATCCACCTTCTCCTACTTATCTTAAGAATACCTTTTAGAACTCGTACGTCTACTTGGCGCATGACAAAGTACTTCTACGAGTACGAATATTCGGCAGCACAATACCAAATTATACAATTTTCTTTCTCTGTTCAGACTAACAGTTCTGGAACTCCCGGTCTTAAAGTGTTAAACAAGCACCCAATTTGCGGTCCTTTAAAAAGCACGTCCATGACTATTTACTCAAGGCAATTATGGAAAATAATACGCAGTGTACATACTCATGTATCATACAAACATGTATATTCGATAAAAATGTCGCACGTGCGTTTCCTTAGCGCAATTTGAATTTTATTCAGTCGCGAGAGCTGTGTTGGCGCGTGGCACGGAATGTGGAGAACAACGCATGTCCATTAGTGAATTCCCACTTTTATTGAGGTCTAACATTGTTTAATGGGTTATAATTTAATTAATTAAATAACTACGACTAAATCTTTACGAATCTGCTTGGTCTTTAAAGTTATGTAATAAACAATGTAACATTTCCTCATAGCTCTACAAATTGTCTACTTTGTAACAATTCTTCTCTGCTCTACCATGTGAAATTCTGCACATTAAGGCATGCCACACATTTACTCTACCCTTACCCGTTGGTTTGGCTAAATATATTTTTGTTAAACAGCTAAATCTATATCTAATAATATAGCTTATCAAACTTTGGTATAAATCCAATTAAGGTTATTCCATAGGCCATATTATCTGTCAATGTAACCAATTAATCTGTACATCTTAGTAAGTTCACACGCCACTTCCATATTTCAATCGACGTTTGAGAGAAGGGCTATTAACAATAACTCAAAAGGTAAGAAGAGAGTGAGTTCCGCTTACAACACTGTTTACAACTTGGATTGGTTGATTTCGACCAATATTATACTTCAACCGGTATCTTCCATTAGCGGTGTGAGACAATTCAATAATTTTTATATCGGCCCTTGAAACCCCCTTATACGTCTAAAACTCGCGGATAAGTCTATCCCTAAGGTATTTTTTCCCTTGATTTACAAATATGATGCAAAATAGCTCTTTTAAAGCTCTTGTCCTCGCGCACACCGGTCATTCAATGTCCGATAAATCCCAGAAACAAATATTGATATTTAAATATATATTTAGTCGCAACAGAATCGATGCTTTACAGATATGGCGTTGGAGATGTGAGATTAAAATTAACCTAACGCCAAATTCTAAGGTTTTTCATCCAAATTATGTGATTGAAACCTCAGTGAAAGACCCGATAACAATATCGAACTGAAGTTTCGAGAGACAGAATCTTACTCTATATTTAAGTGTAATGACTAACTAAGTGTAATGGAAATGGTACTTGTCGAAATCGGTAAAGACCAAGCAGCAAGCCAGCAAACTAACCCATGTAAATTGTCACCCGTTGACGACAACATCGCAAAAATGAACGTCCAAAAGAAAGATGTATTTAGATTCTTTACCTCAGTACCTAGACGCGGGGGTACAATTAACCACGGTTCAGTTAGAGTCACTGACACTCCGAGTTCGTTTCGGAAACGTCCCACAGCTGAACTCACGTTATTGTTACACCGCATTAACATTCGCACCATTTCTGCATAGTCATCGTTTAAAAACGCAACAGACATTTTTCACAGAAGATCAACTGGAACTTGTTTCAATGAGCGCTCATCACTAACTGATTATACCGTTGCAATTTGTTATTTACCCTTTTCCCCGGGCGTTAATTTAGTATAGAAAAAATACACAATTCGAATTGATTCAATACGTTATTTTGGTATGCCCTTACGTCCCGTTTACACATCTCAAGATTTCGATTTTAGCCAACATATACCACCGTGCCACTTCAATGAAGTATTCCTGACGAAGTTGATACTAACCAATTTATCTGTTGAAGCTTTTTAAACACTCTTGAAATCCTATACTATTAATCAAATTTGTCTTGAGAAAAATATTAATCTTTTTTCCTTATTTCCCAATATTTTTACATTATATATGTTACCCTAGCTCTTACCTTCATTGTATACCAGGGAACAAGTACCGTAGGACGCCCTCCAGCTAGGTCGGGTGTCAATATATGTAGAGACAGTGGCTAACAGCGGTTGAGTGAAAAGAGCTGAAGATCGAGCTCAATGGCGTGCTACCGGAGAGGCCTATGTCTAATAGTAGACGGAAACCGGCTGATGGTGATGATACACTTCTTACTATCGATATTTGCTCTCTTGCTTTTAGCCATATTCTAGTCTGTTATATAGACTTGAAAGAGATGTGTTAATTATTTTATTACGTTTGTGCTATCATTATTGAAATTATTTTTTGAAATATGATGTGAATACTTATTTACGAGACATAGGCCTACCCTATAGAGCCATCAGTCATTGTTCTCAGCTTCCTGCATCCATTTCAACATTTTGACATTTCTGCCTCGTTCAGGCTTTACTGTATTAATACGTTTTTACATTCCTGTACTCTAAAGCATTATACCATTAACGCCGTTACGGATTGATAGCGATCTGTAAAGTGAAGCAACATCTGGTTCGGTTATCTTTCAGACTGATGGCCACTAGTGGCAATTGTTTTGTGTAAAATATAGAATTTTGGGATGACAATAGATGGAAACACATGTACATGTAATTTTTATTAACCCTTCTAATTTTTCACTGTGGCATACGGTTCTGCTCTCGGAACGAGAAGAGGTATAGCCGCAGTCTGCCAGATGGACCATACGCGGGTTGACAGAATGTAGAGAATATTATAGTGAACCCTAAGGTGTACGCTACGGCTTGTCGTCGGTGTTCTCCTTCACTGTTATCACAAGTAACATTTATTCGATACACAGCTTGCTAAGTAAATCCTCAGGAAAATATTAACACAACAGAAAAAAAATATATTTCGCTTCATGAAAAATCTCACGGTCTTTAAAAAATCGTCGTCTAGACAGCGATTGGAATTGGCAAGCATAGAGTATTTCCTGAACACCTGACTCATGTTAAACTATTTGCTAATAGTACGCTATTAATAGTAATATCTACTAAATGACTAATGGACACTAATACATACGTCGAAGAAAATTTAGTGAAGCTCGTAGCGAAGCCAATGATAAGAAAATATGGTAAAAGATTATAAGATAACAGATTATATGAGCAGATTACAGCTTGTCGAGCTGATTATGCCTATTATAACATAATATAAAATCAGTATACGTGTCGTCTGTTTAACGAACAACACCGCAATGTACATATTATACATTGTTGTTTGGCTACAGAATTTAGTGCGCCGCTGAAATATTTGTTTCGAAATAAATACCAACCGTAGCTAATGACAAAAATGTTGTGTTCATTTAGAACTCATTAGGGTTGTCAATTGCTATTTCTAATTAAGTATCTATTTAATCACTTTGTTCTTCATAACATTTTAGCCGGTTACAATGAATTTTAGTTTTGTTCCTTCGACGATGTCTGTAGCTAAAAGAAGTTTTTTTTTATCTAAAAAGATTTTTCTTTAACCCTTTGCACTCGGGTTTAATATGACCATTAGTACCATAAGTACAACAGTTACAACTGTTACCACTGTTACGACTGTTAACAACATGAATATGAGAAATACACGTATAACAATCGTGATGTGAGGAAACAAGCAAAATTAAGTAAAATAAGTTATAAATCTACATTCATTGTTACGAAAATTTGTAATTGAAAATTACCGGCAAAAATTAAAAAAATATTAATATTATAATTCAAATCAACTAAATATGTATTTTGTCCTCAAAATAACTGTGTTCATAATCTATACAAGAACCAAATAATTTTCCTCATATAAAAAACTGACGACCTTAGAGAAGTCAAAATCTAGTTCAAACCAAACTACGCTAAAGATTCCTGTACTACTTAGTAAGAGAAATATTAGCAAATCGGCGACAAAATTACATATAAGTAAAATTACAAGTATCCCAAAATACCCTTAATTTTATTAAATTATTTTATCATCAACTCTTTTATTGTAGCACTATTCACAGTTTCTCCTCAAAATGAAAAGCATCAAAGCCACCGTGCGCCATGCTTACCGGGTGCAACTGTATGCTCAATGTTGCCCTTTATTGATACAGCAAGTGATATTACATTTTAAAACGCACTTTTTGTGAAGAGCTGCATGCTACCATTTCATCTAAGGGGCCGGGAATGAAACACTAAATTCCAAACTATAGAGTCAGCGCTACTAGAAATGTCCTCTTCATTTAATATGTTGAATTTACAGATTTTTTATAGCCACAGCAAAATATTCTTACTATTTATAAAAAATGTATTTTTCATTATAATATCTACCAACCCCTACCTCTAGGTTTGAGTCTACAGAAGAAAACTAAATTGGATTGTTATCCAGTCCCCTCAGCACCGATACAAAAGTTACGTATTTCCTCTGGGCATTTTCAATCTTAATAAGTTTGATTGCTCGGTTCTTGAAAAATATTGAGCAATGGCAAATATTGATTTTTTAAGAGCAATCCGTCGATAAATTTGGTGGAGAAGACATCGCATCTTTTAATCGAATATTTTGTGGGAATTTGTGGGTCAACAACTTTAAATTAACTAGAATGATAAATACTTGTACCTACATGTTACTACTTGCTAATAAAATGAAAAAAAATCATAGGTCACAATGGTTTTAAATTACTTTAAGCAACAAATCTATTTTTCAACAAATGAAAGTCAATCAATATAATCTTAAACATAAAAATGAATTGACATCTCCTTTCGAAATGAGAATAACATTGAAGAAATTACTAAGTCCGACTTAGTTCTCTCTAAGTTCTCTTCCTCTCAAATCCTTAAATAGTTTAGACAATATTTTAAGTGTCAACTTGTGACAATCTCCGACACAAATTTAACAATGACAATACTTTGTGATGACAAGAAATACGAATTAGTCATAACACAACAAGATATCTCACACATACTTAACTATTTCTATAATGATCTCTTTAAACAATAACACAAACACAAACAAAAATTAACGTGACATTGATAAACGGAACAATTTTATATCAATACGAATATGACACTACAAAACCGATACTACCACTAACTGACGAAAAACATCACGAAACTTTATAGTTGCGTGATGTTTTTATTCTCTTACTTTCTTATGGAAAGTAAGAGAATAAAAATTATTATAAATTAATCTTATAATTTATAAATTTAAAAATAATTATTAAAAATGATTAACATTAAAATACGAAACAACAATTAAAATACGAAATATGACACAAATAAGACCGTGATAGTGAAAACTCGCAAACAACAAAAAACAAATTGAACCTGCAAACATTGTATATAAACTCAGCAATCAATTGTAATGAAAAGTGGAACAAAATTCATCAAAATGACAACAGACACGGAATATATGGCGACAGAAACAAACTCTTGTATATTGATTATCACACACGAATGACAGGTCTGAAAAAAATAACTAAGATCATTTAAAATGACTGGTATATCTAAATGGTTCAAAACAAGTAATGGTCTAGAAATTGACGCCATCTTTTAAATACCAGTTTCCCGTCATCCTTTTCCGGTGGCGACGGGGGTTTATCGGTCACTTCAACTTTCCATGTACTTTCGCTGTATCTAATCTCACAGCCTTTGTCAACTTCAACTTTTTTCTGAAAATTTAAATTTAGAACATTGATATTATCTTGACACGTGGCGGGAAGGTGTTCTTGACAGCCATGATCGACGTGGTATTCTTTTAATAATTTCATGAATCAAATAAAAATAAAACAAATTGCATAAAGCAAGTTTTGCGTCATACTGTTTAATTTATAGCCCATTTTATAAGCCCATTTTTAGTTTTCAGGATTTTCAATCTGCTTTTTCCTCTGCTTACGATGTAGCGAACGTGTTTTTTTTAACACTTACGTAAGTGTGTTTTTGTTTTTGGAAGATAATATTTACTTATTAACTATGTATATGACTAAGAAAAAGCAAATAATAAAGTGCGACACATCAAACAACACACGCATAAGTAAAATTAAATCATAAGAAACTTATAATAACCCAAAACAAATCGCGGGCACACCCGATTCAAGCAATCGTTACAATTTTGAGTTCCGAATATCTACTCGTACATATCTTATAGAGTTTTCCACGTGGTCGAATAAAACCAAAGGGCGCCACAAGAGTTATAGTATCATTAGTAAATTGTTTAAAATAATGAATAACAATTTTATGTATTTTTTCTTTTAATCCATATTCTCTGTAACTAAAATATCTGGAGAGAGGAGGGGAAGGGAACTTTTATAAACACTGCTATCCCAAATATGAACACTGTGTTATTGTCTATGGCAGATATTAACTGCCATCACATAAAGTGGCGTAAAACAGCTTAATAAAAATAATTAAACCACAAAGATTTCATATTAAAGTAATTCGGAACTGGGTTTTATCAATTTTTACATTTACCAGTCACATTTTTGAAGTAGTCATTTATTTCGTCGACTTATTAATTCTATTGCCCATCTCGCAATTAGGAGACGCCGTTCGCAGACGATATAAATAAATAGTATACAAACGCTGTCGCAACGGTGGACCGATTTCAGATTAGTATTTCGACACGACATCCAACATCTGTTAGATTTCCTCGTGTCATATCTCTCGTCTCGTAATATTTTTATTAAACGCATGCGGTTTATAAATACATGTTCTGTTCATCGACGTTCAAGAAATGCGAATACTTTGGTAGCTAGATGTAATACTAATGATAATATTAAAACGTCTAACAAGTATATAATATACTTCATTAAATTATGATGTGCCAGCTTAACTCGTGTATGTTTTCTCTTTGTACATTTTCTTTTATTTACTGTGTTTCAAGCTTAAAGAACTTTCGTTTCTCTGTGGGATATTATTGGATATTTTATGTCGTAAACATTAGTGCTTTTTTTCGGATTTATATTGTAAACATGCTATCTATTACTGCTAACTTTTTTCTGCCTATTTATTACAATAAATATTGTTACAAAGAAAAACAACATTTTTTATTGTACGTAAAATTTATCACTATTACAGTGTGTTAGTTTATTACATTAAAATGAAACCATTAAAAATGTATAAAGCTTTTTCGAAGTGGTTTCCAATGGCTTCAATACAGTCCTTTCAACGTTGAGGCCAGTTAGCAATAGCAGCACACACTCTTTCTATGGAAAAATTCTTCACTGCCAATCGTATGGATTGTTATAGGGACTACTAATTATCATGACGTTTTAGAGCAAGTCTTACTCTCTAAAACTGACCATAAATCATAATCCAGTGGATTAAGATCAGGACTAGATGACGGTCAGTCTTCAGCTCTGATGAATTCCGGAACGTTCGTTTCTAACCAAGATTGGGTCGATTCAACTTTATGACCCGGCTCCGAGTCTTACTGAAAGGACCATTCTTGCAATATGGCAATAGGTTAGTTAAATAAACATTATAGAATATAAAACTTAGATCATGCTCCTTTTTCAGAACACATATGGCGGTGCATACATTGTAAATTGTTTTCATGCGCACATGTCCTTTTTAGAGGGACTGTTTCATATATTGCTTTGATATACACACTATTGTACACAATATACCTTAATTTTGTAAACTACGTTTAGTTTAATCTATTACAATGTATCTGTATAACTATCCGTTTCAATGACAACCTCGATTTTGACATTAACAAACTAACCGATCAATCATCAAATTAAATGAAATTAGACATAGACATTAGTCAATGATCGACGTGACGTGGGGCGTGGCGCCCGCCATTGAACTGTAGCATTACATACTCTGTACCGACAGTTGGCAGATCGATAAGTACTGTACGGAATATAAAACAATGTACAATTCATTGAATATAATTACACCCCGTTTTAATCCTAAGGAGTTCTCACACGACGGACATGACATGACGGAGTTGAAGAAGTCCTGCAGGCTCTACAGAACAGGAGCTCCTCCTGCCTTTAGAAGTTCTAAAGTAACTCCGTCATCACCAGGGGCATTTCCATTTTTAAGCCGTCTCAGAGCCAACACAATCTCATCTTGAGTGACATCAGGCAGGTCGTTACTGTAATGACGTGTCAGGGTGGCTCGCAGATCACGATTGTCTCGCTTGGGACAAGAAGCATGTGCAGAGTATAGCGGTCATAAAAGTCCTCGATCTTGGCGAGAATATCCGGCCTTAACAGTACGGTTCTTCCACTGCGGGTGGTCACCTCCGTCAGGTGGCCTCATTCAAGCTGTTGAATAAATACTTTGGACCCTCGATTTCGCTCTATCGCTTACTCGATCTGGCGAGTCTTGGAGCTCCGAAGGTCATGCCGTACCATCCTCGCAATAAGCTTGTTCAGGTTTGACCTCTTTGACAAAATTTGATTCAGTCATCCCTCAACGCTTCAACCACGCTCCGTTTTTTTTTTTATTTTATAAATTAATTTGTACAGTTCCTGCCATAATTTGTACAGGATCAGGTCGGTGCGTCTTCATCAGACGGCTCTTCTCAAGCATGTTATCTATATTCAGAAAGCCTATGACAAGTCAATGATCAGATTTATTTATTTAAAATTCTGCAGGACCTTAAACTAAGGGATACAAGGGCGTACTTAATGTCTAATGGCATTCGGTATTAAACCTATTTATCACAGAGTCATCTCTAAATATATGCTTCTTATCCGTCATAATGAAGTCAATCTCGATTTTAGTGCCAGCGTCGGGGCTTCGCCACGTCCACTTCCTGTGGGGGGGCTTTTTCTTAAAAAACTAGTTCATTAAGAAAAGCCCCTCCTTTTCTAAGAAGTTGACAAGCGTTTTCGCCCTGTGATTTCTAGATCCGTAACCATGCGGGCGTACTCTAGATTCGACGCCATTCTGAATTCCCACTCTGGCGTTAAAGTCCCCCATAACAATGTTGAAGTGAGCCTTGATGGTCTTGTGTAAGCCTTTGAATATGTCCTCGTACATATTCTCAACTTCTTCATCTGAGTGTGTCGAGGACAGTGTGTAGACCTGGATAACCATCTTGCTATACCGTTTGAATAGCCGAAATATCATGTATGCTACCCTGATCGATACACTCGAGATTTCTTCAACATTGTTGGAGAGGGCTCTATTGACGAAAAACCCTATGCCACCCTGGGATGTTTGGTCGCCTTCGCGGTAGTACAGAAGGTGGCCCGAGTCTAGGATGATGGTGTCCTTCCCCC
>DWMG01001293.1:0-15577 GCA_018244855.1 Elbella merops
TTTCTAATTTAGATTTTCTAGTAGTTCGGAGTCTGGATATGTGCCCGATGCATGGCAATAGGCTCACCACCTATTCCGTAGTGGGACGTAAATGTAACCGGTGAAACGTGGGAGTGTACTGCACTCCTCTGTCTACCCTTCGGGTATTACGGGTAAGTTACTGTAGTTAATAAGTAGTAAATGAAACGGTATAGTTTAAAATCAATATTGAAAGCAAATCGTGAGGTATTAATTATCATAGAAACAAATTCAATTTCAAACACTTCCGAGCCAAGATAGCCACAATTTAATCAACTCTTCAAATATGTAAATAGTTGTTTAAATTAAATTTGTTGCGTACAATCCCTTAACATCGGACACAGACGTTCATCAGGGATTAAATTCTTCTTCCTCATCACCATAATCTAAGTTAGTCTAAATGGTCCATTTCGATGGATGCCTCCATATCCCTTTCTATTCTGCTTAACAGTAGACTTCCTAGAGTCTAATATCTGCCGTTATTCATTGTATGTCGCTCTCGCATTGTAGTCAATTAAATCTTCTTAATCAGGTAGGTTCTTAATAATTTTTTTAACATAAATCTCTAAAGAGTACTGGTTTTTTCGTTGTCCTTTAGAGATATTGCGACTTTTCACAATTAAATACTATTGGATTCGAACCCCAGATCTCTGTACTGGAAAAGTGATAAATGAAACTCTAGGCTAATACTCTATTCTATTATTAATTGTCATCGTCATCATCGTCGTCAGCTTCTAGATGTCCACTGCTGGACATATTACTAATTCAATATTTAAGCCGTTAATATACATAGGTAAGTATATATTTATGTACCTACATAGAAAAGAAACACACAATAAACCCGCTTTGACAGTGCGATGTTCTGTTTCTATAATTTATATCCAGTCGTTTTTTACAATGAATATCATAAATTCAAACAGAATTGGGCCACCGTGCCCAATATTTCATTATCTGAAGTACCATGAATAAAATTAATAAAACGCTTATCGAATATACCGTTAAAGGTCTAAAGACGGTCCGTGAATTTATTAATAGTGAATTAAAATTGTTAACAATGTACATGGGCGTTAAATTTCCGATACGCGAACAAATTGAGGTATCAAGAAGGGTCTGAGGGCGTTCGTTTCGTTACGAAACTCATAAATGACCTACAAACAAAATCCTTACCTCATCTCCGACGGTCCCATTAAACGGCTCTAATTAAAATTAAGAGCTATAAACGATATTGTTTAATACTTGTTTTGAGTAAAAGTAGATTAAAATGGATATTTTATTGGAAAATGATTTTTTGAGGATTTTCTTTCATTTATTTTATAGACTTTTAAATCATGTTTTACAGTTCCCGGTACGATTCACATTCTATTCTATATATGACGTCGAACAAATTCAGAATAGTTATGTTCAGTTAGCCTAGGAATTGATTAAATTACTACCAATAAACATAAAAGAATGGACGCCCTCCAGCTAGGTGGAATAACGATACACGCAAAGTGGCTGGTAGTGGCTGGCAGTGGTTGGATGCAAAGAGGTGAAGATCGAGCTCAGTGGCGTGCCATTAAAGAGGCCTATGTGCAGCAGTGGACGGAAATAGCCTGATAATGATGATGATGATGATGAAACATAAATAATACTGCAACCGTGACTGGTCAAAAAGACACAAATACATCTCCTTCTAAGCAGTAAATTTTCATAGACGTATATCCAGTGAATTAACCTTTATTATTATTACTATATGATCACGGCAGGTTTCTTGTGGGGTAGACAGAATACCGAATAGATAATATCTCTATCGTTACAGACCTAACCGGCCTCCTCCAGATTCATCATTCTCTTCATACAGCACGCCGGTATCACAAGCATAATTTGTCTTATTTCCAATTACATTGCTAATTATCAAGACATATCGTTTTCCTTACGCGGCCGCCACTCAACAACGTCAGCCGGCGAGATGCTCCGAGCGCAACCCCACTCAAAAATAATTAAGAATTTGTCCGCCCCATCATTTTAACTTAACACCCAGTTTTCCTTCCGCTTCCATTTGCCACGAATGCTTGAACGTGTATACTTTGCTAAGTGACATTCCACGACGTAATCTGTTTATGTATGTAACATGAGATTGTAACGTTGCGAGAAATACTTGGTAATGTGTTTTTTAATAATTTCATCAGTGTGTCAATAAACTTTCAACTTGATTACTTGGTAGAATGTAACAATACAGTAGTATGTTGTTCTGATACCAACCATAGGTTTGATACTAATTCTTAATAAACAGTTCCAAGTGATAGAAGTAATAGTTCACAATATACCTATGTTTCTGTAAATAAGCAAATATAAATGAGATTGATTTACTTTAATGAACATTATTATTATTACTACAACGTCATGCCAGGTGTAATACCTATATGAGGTACGCAGAGAGGATCAAATCCCAAATATCTTTATCCTTACGGATCTGAAGCTCTACACCTGTATTCATCATTATCTTTTAATAATTACCTACATAAAATTGCTACAGTCCTCAAATATACAGTAAGTAAATCTGAATCGCAATTTTTCATAAAACTTTTGTAGGCTGTAATACTTTCTCTTAACAAGTCACTCGTTTAAAAAGTTACACAGACGATTCTTATTGTATTTACCTTTCCGCTTCGGCCTAGCAAAATGCCTGCTTAATGATCAAAACGGACTTAAACTTTGTAAGTACAATGACCTCGAAGAACACAAAAGTGTCTTCCTGTTTAATTTTGTTAAAAAACAAAGCCTCCTTTAAGAAAAAGAGCGCTTAATTTGGACCCAGATCGCAAAATGCGCCTTTCTGTTAGCTCAACTAAGAACAAATTAGGTCAGTTCAACATTACGGTTCATCTGTTGAAGTATTTCTACGATGATTCTATGATGTGGGGCTCTTTAAAAATCACAAAAAGATCTACTTCAATGTTTTATCGACTAATCTGTAGTTGCTAGTGTCCATTTCAGTTCGAATAGGAAACAGTGACTATTAGTCACCACGTGAACCGTCAATCATGTGAAAGTTATATTCAGTATGTTGTAACCAGTACGAGTAGAAAAATAATTTTAAAGCCCTTACATGACATTCCGTTAGACAGTATTATACCCTAAACATACAATCGTTTTTATAATAAGCCGTGCTATAGATTATATAGCTTTCTCCGTAGCTCGCTGAGCGATCCTAAATTGTTAGACCAGTCGTACTGTGAGTGTCCTCGTCTCGGCTCCGTATGTCGTAACAGGTGGAGCGCACTCACTGAAGACTTTCGTCTTCAAGCTTTGCGGTAGCAGTAACGAAAATATTTATATGCCGTATTTACATAGTGATAGGGAAAATGATTTCGCCTTCAGTGTAGATATTTATAATTACTCAGGTGACATGAATTACTGCAGTTCATGACGTGTCTCATTCATTATTTGAAATTTGAGAAATACTTTAAACTTTGGAACGTACTCAAAACGGGTAAAAGGGACTCTAACATACGAGTATGCTTATATCTATTGTCGTATATCATTAATCCAATGTTTACTTTCACTAAGGCAATCTTTACTTTCCATAATATTAATTGTAATTTATATCTATTAGTAAAGTACTAGAACTTAGATAAAATCAATACGGATATGAATGAACAATACGGGAGTAAATTTTCGTTAACTTGCAACTGACATTGACAAACTGCCTCCACTAATCCCGATGGATAGTTCCGTAATTAATTAAACGTATTGACTGGCATATTATGAATGATTTGCTAGTTTACACTTTGCCCATTATTAATTGAGAGCGATAATAAGCATCGTATTATTCAGTAGCTGTTCGTCGTAAGATGACGGTGTGTGCTGTCGCCACTGAAAAAGTTTTGAAATTGATGTCGGTATATGTAACTATTGGAGTTATTCATTTTCAGAATATATTTTTTAGGTTTATACACAATCGGTCAAACCACATAATGGTTTGTAAAGGTGTTAATTCGGGGTCATTCTTAACAATTCCACCACTGACCGAACTTCAAAAATATTGTTTTTATGACAAGATTTTGAAGCTATCCTCAAAATCTGTGCTGTAGTAAACAAACGATTAACAACAGATTTTATAGAAATTTCTCGATACATTTCATGGAAAACACCATTCATAGAATAGAATATCAACAAATATTTGGCCTAGGTGAAAATCTAACTCATAATAATCTTAAAAGACAAGACCTCTGAATGTCATATTTAGTAAAACCAATAATGCCATCCACCTCATCATCATCATTATCAGCTCGTCATCGTCCACTGCCGAAGATAGGCCTCTCCAATTGCACATCATTCAGCACGATCTTTAGCTCTTCGCATCCAACCACTACCTGCCACTTTGCGTATATCGTCAGTAGTAGTTGTACATTAATTGTCTTCCAACACAGAGATGTAACATCGATTGGGGAGATATACGTCGATACCAACGAACTACGCCCGCTCGGACCCAGTTGTCTGAGCGGAAAATTTATGCGGACACCGTACGCGGCGCAGCAGGAATGACGGTTAATCTATTGCACATTCGCCATTAAAAGTCTACAACAGCAATGTGTAGAAACGCTACTGCATTGCCATTGAAACAAAAGGAACAAAAAGATCGGTATATATACATATGTTTCGTATATCCTTGAACTATTCAACATGATTTATCATATCACTATACAAAATTGATGATAGTAATTGTTATAAATCTTTTTAACAACCTCAATTTTAAGCTTTATATAAAATTGCTTTCAGCCACTTTTCTATGTTTCTATACGTTTATCCCTACTATTTATTGCATCACTCTAATATAATGTAACGACATTCAATTTGAATTAAACATCTAGAGTAATGTTGATATTAACTGAACTTATGTTGTTAAGACTCCTATTCCTTGAATTCTGTTACGAATTGATTTTGATAAAAATCTTATTAATTACCTAATACTTACTGATATTAATAGTTCTATTCTTACAATCATAGGATTGATAGGATCTGCTGCGTGCAATAACTATTAATTAAGTCTAAGGACAATATCAGTCTCTCGTGACTGTTGACAACTACCTTTCCACTCCCATTTATTTCAATGATTAAAAATATACCTATTCATGCAATATCGAAATATCCTTATCAATACATTTAGTTTCCTGCCAATAAATAAACTTTTCTCCTTAAATACGCTGTGTTACGTAAAATACGAAGCCCAATTACCGTCGCTCAAGATTTTCTGATGAATCGGACATCGGAAATTGAAGAGCGTGCGCCCACAACGACAAGAGCGAGGAATTGTAAAATTAATGGTGTAATTACAGAGTATCGTACCGCGCCCTGTTAGGGACACGATGATTTACGGCGAGGCGCAAATTGGCACTGTTCGCTTTGGAGCTGATGTCTTTGTTAAGACAAGGCCTTTAAACGTTGCCGTTTTAATGCCCAATAAAAATATGATCGATGATGTTTACGTAAGGAAATTAATTGCTTTCAGCGGCAGATTATTCTTTTTAGGGCATACTGAACAATGGTAGATCAAGGTTCGACCGCAAAGGCCAAAACATTTACCAGAAAAATAAAAAGGTGGTTATTAAAAAAAAATTAAGGCATATAGAGATGTCCTTATCCAATAAACTACTTCAATACCAATTATCTGTCTGAACCATAACTTAAGAAACTGATTATTCAAACTATTATTATTCCTAATATAGTGCAATATTATAGTCGTTTTATTTAATACTTTCGTTTCACATTAAATTCTCAACGTGATTTCATTTCATTTCATTTCATTTTGTTGAGGTACTTTTGTGCGTAATTAATTTTTTTGATATATTCATTTTTGTTTCATAAAGCCAGTTGGTTATATTCAGTTGTATTTTAAAATGTTATGTTTTAAACGAGTATGAAAATAAACGACGGCAATCAGGGAACTGGTAACATATTAAATATAAATATGCCTAAATACATTTTTATACATATAGATATTTTTAAGCTCATCACACAGATTTAGTACTGGATGGGAATCAAAGTCAGAGCACAGTTCAGTAGTGAGAAAAACTAGATATTATAACAGCATATCAGCTAAAGATCTCCGAAGCAGACAGACAAAAATGAAATTAATGCAAAGAAATTTTATATAAAATTAATATTTCACTTCTTTATGAAAAGCAAACTCGACAAATTCACATTTTACTTGTGATGTTACGAAAGCCGTACTTATTTCTGTGATGTGACCAAACAGATGTACATAGATGATCCTCAGCGCGGCTCGCCTCAGTTGCTGCGTGTGAAAAGGGAACTCTGAGCTGAGTGTAATATGATTATGAGCTCTCGTGTAGTTAACGTGACGAGTTATACACTCGTACGTTGTAAAGGCTTTTAAAGGCTTTTAGAGCAGTTTAAAAACTTTCCACGGACGTTTTGTTCATCAACATGCCTTAACCTTGACAGTGGAGTAAGTTAACTCATTAAAACGAAACAAATATACTAACATACTTAAATTATAAGTGAGCACTTAGGCTTTTACTTTATACCTAACCGCTGTGGTATTTATAACCATCTGACTGAACCGTAAGTGTCTGTGTCTCGAGTGTTAAACGTTGTAAGCGTATTATACCGACTTTACTTCTCGATTCTCATCACACAATAATAACACATAACATAATATCACGTATATCACCCGAAGAGGTAGGCAGAGGAAAATATCCCCCCTACAATACATCAGTGGAATTCATGACTAGCGGAATTCGGTGGATTCACGACCCACTATGGAATAGGTGTGTCGGGATCTAGATTTGTGCCCGGTTATGCCGATAGGTCCAATACACCGGGCAGAAATCAAGGCTCGATGCTACTACTGGGAATTTCTTTGTAGAAAGACCTAATAATACCTTGTCCGACCCGGGAATCGGATCCAGGACCCATTAATCAGCAGTCCAGCATTTAACCACTTAATCATCGAGGCATATAGTTATTTCATTAATGAAAATTAATTTGACGTGGTATTTTATGAGAACTCAGCATTATGTTTGTTTCACTACACATACGCTTTGTCACGTCTAATCAAGATTACACGTATTTTCAGTGAAAAAAAAGTTCCAGTTCCAAAGAAGTAAATTGGTACGATTTATTTCTAGCAGACGCGAGATAGTTTGAGGTCATTCCCTTTATAGAAATCTCTCTAATCGATGTTAGGTGACACACCAGCCTTTTCGTAGACTACAGATATATAATATATCACAGCAGAACCTAAAATGGTAGAGTTGCGAAAGTAAGTACCATGCGTATTCATGTTCTACATTAATAAATTATTTCTCTACACAATGAAGGCATCAAATGATCAATATGAAGATTTTATTTTAATTTTTTAATTTATTTATTTATTACTTACAATTATAATTGAGATTATATCTATCATAACAGTATTCCAATTCGATAGCATAGCCAATGTCAATTATACAATATTTAATTAAATACTGAATGAACAACTAATAATGAACAACTGACTACTGATGTATAGTTGGTATCTATCGAATATTATATAGGTACACTTAAAATCATTTTCTAGGGATAGATGCCTTGCTATCTTAACGTAGTCAGCTTGGAAGCCAGCGTAGTCAGCCTGGTCGTCTTGCATCTAATAAATACGTCATATCTGAAGAATGCTGTCTAACTGGTGAAAATTGAATCATCTAGCGATTCTTCTGCAAGCTAACTCGTAATTACATCCTACTATTTTAACATATTTAGAATACGAACAAAACATATTTTGGGTCCACCTTAACACAAAACACCACCTCAACATAGTTAGAACTTGTTTGATCACAGAATAAAATTACGCGGTGACTACGAAAATTAGAGAGTTCTCTTTAATGGAAATTCGGAACATTTAACTCGCCGAATTGTTCCTAACTAGGACATTAAATTGAATATGTGACGTACAGAATTTCAAAATAGTAGAAAAATCGTCACAGCTTCAAACAGAACACACCCAGTGAGAGCCGTCGCGTATAATTTTTGATGACTAAAATTCACACGTGAAAACTTTTTCGCGTTGAGCATTAAACTTTATACACTGAATAATTTGAGTTTTCTCATTTAATTTCCACGTGTATTTCGAGAGCGTAAATAATTTGTTCATTTCAAATACAATAGGTACAAATATTATATGTACATTAGAACTTTGTAATAATTTTGTTGGTCCAGTGAGTAATAACCCTGATTAATAAAATTTGCGTGTCGTGGGTTCGATTCCTACCTAGGACTAATGTTGATGTCATGAATTTATTAATAATAGAACCTTGTTGTTGCTTAGTTTAATACATGTATTTTAATAATCATTATCTCATCAAGTTCCCATGGGATTCGTTATTCAATTAATTAGTGACCAAAATATTGCGCGGTGTAATGTACTGAGCATATTCAGTAAATTCCAGTTTATTCCGGGTTGTCCTAGATCTCCTTCATATTTGGTGTGCCAGAGGAATTTAATTCCCGGACACCGTCCTTGATTCCCCACTCATAGCTTCACTGTCTTGTGAGAAACACATATTTAGGACATTCGACATTTAGGAATTCTTAGGACAAAACTTTAGCAAGATTAGTATGAGAAAGAAAAATGAAAAAGTCGAAGAAAATATTACTGAAAATAAAATTAGTATTCCAATGCTTGGGGAGAACTACGAGTATATTATTAACTCAGTTAAACTTTTCTTGTAACTAAATGTTATTGTGTTCAAAAAAAATTTTCGTTTTATTCCTGGCCATTTCCTATTGATAAAATGCCTATCACGTTAGTAAAGAATCCAGTTCCTACCTGCAGTAATAGGATTTTTCTTCAACTGCACGCCTTATATCTTTCACTAGCAAAATTTAATTCCAAGATTGTTTTATCGTTCAGTAGAGTTTTATGTGCTTGGCTTTCAAGCGAAAGCTTAAAAATGCTAACAGGTTAAACTCATAAAATTTTAAATATCTAATAAGCATTAATTTTTACATATTATTTTGTACTCATCTTAATTTCTAACTAGCTTTTGAAACACATTCGCTAACAATGAATGTTGAATAAAATTAGATCTTGTTAACGATTTGACACCACCAAAAGAGGCAAGTTGTTGAAAACTTTACAGTGAAAGTTTTAGTATAAAATACGGTCTTATTAAATATTCATTTATATTATTAACATTAAATAAACGAATATATATAGGTACAGTAAAATTTTCCTTTTCCTTTGTGCTATGGTACTACTCGTAGTAGACGATATATTTATTTAACCATGTTACAAATATTTTTACTATACAAATAAAGGCCGTTAAAAATAAACACATTTTAAATAGAAGGTATAAAAAAACATTTTTTTAGATAAGCTTTAAACAAAATTACATGTATAGAACGAACTGAACAACGAAAGCGTACATTGTAATATATAAACTTATTATGAGAATGACTTGCGCCAGGGTAATATCTTCTCATTATTACACTCTGTGCGTGCAGAGATATGTCTCATATACCCTGTTATAAAACAGCCACTCATCTCATTTATATCCAGCTATAACTTAATCCTATGTTGAAGCAATCACTCTGGTCAATACCTCATGTCAGTGCGAGTATCTCTGAATTCTAGAATCCAAAGTAAACATTTTTGTACCGAAGCGTTTAAAATAGAACAAAAATTATTATTTAACATATGGTCACGACAAATTCCTTGCGTGGTAAGCAGGTAGGATTGTTTGCCAAAAACCTTACACACATGTAGCCGTTTTACATTTATCCAAATACCACAAACTTATCAATAACCAATCACCTATAAAAAACTATAAATCCTTATTCCAATGCAATTTTTATTGCATCAGTGAAAAAAGGCACACTTTTAATTAAGGAATAATCTTTTAAAAATATCCGCTGCACGGAATAACCTCGCGGATGTGAGACACAAATTAAATTCCAAGACGTTCTGTTCCACTCAAAGCGCTTGTTTGTGTCGTCTCGCGACACGCTGCGGCGGCAAAGGAACACCGCGGCAGCAGATGGGTTATTGTTCTTTCGACGGCGTAGAACCGACAACTTGTTTATACGAGATTATTATATATAGCGCTTGTACGAAGAAACGGCGGGTGCGGTGTGAATATGTTAAAATTTAATACCGTGTTGAGGAACGTTGAACAAGTTGGGTATAATCAATATTTTGATGCTAAAACTCATCCAGATACGACTGTCACTTGACAGTTCGTGATTTTGATGTTACATATATACAAAGAGTGTGTGTATGTTAACTATATAGTATTTTAATAATTTCCTTAGAGATCGCTTCATTGTATCAAAACGTTAAAGATATTTTCGTTCTGATAGAATTGCGTAATACATGTTAGATGTTTGCGGTATTATTAATGATATACTGTTAAATGTAAATTGATGTACTGTTAAGTTCACACTCTGTGTCATGGAAATGAAAAATTACATAGCAAGGGTTTATTATGTAAATGTTAGATTTATACAGTCGCAGCTGGCGGTCATTATTTTACAAAAATATGTCATTATTTACAGATCTGTATTAATTAAACTCATGTATTTAATGTGTACATGTGTGTGTACTGTCAGTGGTGTTGTTTAATCCAACTTAGTAAATAAAACGTAAAATTCGCTCTAAATTTAAACTCGCTATCAGTTTGAATAATCACTCAAAGCGTACGGCGATAAATTGGACGCATTTTCGAACATTGATAAACGCCTCAATGCAGATTCAGCAGGAGTTAGCTTAATTAAATCGGGAATTAATAAAATTTAATGGGAGTTGTTTCGAAAGTTGGCCATCGAAATTTTTTTTATTTATTTATTTTTAATTATTTATTTCGTACACTTAATACTTAAAACTAATCAGCAATTATTATGGCTTATAATTTTATTATGGCTTAGTTAGGAATTTTTATATGTAACTGTCCAATTCTGTATGACAAATATTACTCTACAATTATTAATATAGCCAGTATTGCGGACATTGATTTCGTTTTTGGCCATTCATCTATCTATAATCCTTTGTAGATCCACCTGTGAAATAGGCATAATTTTACTTAGCCGCGAACTGCCATTGGGAAGTTTTTAAAGCTGCTACGCCTCAGAAACATTTGAATCAAATCAATTTTAGTTAGACGACGCACATATAGCGCACTCACTAATTACTTTTACCAATCTTCATTCAGGTTAGGCATGGCTGGGTATGAGTTACTTCTTCTATCCAAAAAGTGCTCTAGACAAATTCATGTAATTAGTCATTAAAACTTAGTTCAGTTGTTCCAAAAAGTGGTTTATTTGTACTTGAGCAGTAAAGTTTTGTATGTAACAAAAGGCTAAATCTAATTGCAGTGGCTGTCTAGTCTGACGAGTTAGAACCACAATCTCTTTAACTCCAAAACCCTTGAATTTAGAGATTTTCATCCGATATTGGATCTTACTTCACAAATTGAACAAACAATTTCACAAATACAAATTATTACTCAAGCAACCACATTTATCACCACAGCCGTAGACCAATGACACCAATTATTGTTATTCACAAGGATAAAGGGTAAGAAAGAGTATTATAAAATAAATAGGATATTCAAGTGGTTTAAAGCATTATTACGATTCTAAAATAGCTCTTTTTCCGGAATCAGAACGACGAAGAACAAATATAATGCGAATCTTAAGCATCTTTCTATAAATAACGTAGCATTAAAAACGTATCACACATGTAGTCCCCAAAGAACTAGACAGAGCAGTGTAGTACACTCGCACGTCTTACCAGTTACGTTTATGTCCCACAAATCCAGACCCCGAGCCACTACTAACAATTTCAAGATGAAAAATCCAATACCACCCGACCCGCGATCGAACTCAGGACCTCTCTTTCGTTGCGATTGACACTACTCGACCAACGAGGCAGTCAAAGCCTTAGAAAATTACATTCAGAAAATTGTACTCTACATAAGGTATATCGGGATATCCATAAAAATCCTCACGTGTGGTGACCAATTCGAGCGGATTATCGATATAACTACTGTACGTACCTACTATATTCCTCTTGACTGGAGCGAAGTTACTAATTGGAAATTGATTAAGAGAAGCGCTTTAGTTGTAGTTAACAGTTAAACATTAATACGTTAATAATTTTAAATCAATTGGTTAATAATTGCAAATTAGTGTATGTGGAATATGTGGCAAAAGTACGTATGTATAGAGCGTTTACGTAATTGAGACACAGTAAGAGTTTAGTGGAGAGAAGGGGTAGGCAGAAGAATGTGGTACTCTCCCTTATTTCACAAACTGCATTTACCTACATTGGGCAATAGAATAGGTGAAGAGCCTATTGCCATACACCGGGCTCAGATCCAAGCTCTGAGCCAGTACTAGAAATATCTACTAATATATCTAAGTAAAAATATGCAATGATACGACTCGAGATTCGAATCCAAAACCTCTCGATCCGCAGTAGCGCTCTGCAACCATTCAGTTATCGAAGCGATATAAAGTTTCATATAAACTTATGTGACTTTTTGAATGTGTGTATGTGACTAAATTCCATATACAAACTTTATCCATCCATCTCCATATATAAACTTTAATCACATATAAAGATGTTCTTTTAACTGCATATGGACATCAAAGAGAAAAGAGCAACTTCAGATTTCTATAAGGTGACATACGAGTAAATACGTGTAACATAAATGTGAATTATAACAGGACGACCCCTGTCTTAAATGTGTCCACCTACGACTCTTAACCTAGATCACAATGTACTGTTACTAAGACACTAAAATGGATATATTCGTATTATGTATAATTTTTACATTTCACAAACAAGTGTGTTAGACAGAGAGAGAAGACAAAAATAAAGTATACGTTTTCTTATTACTCTTCGAAACGAGTCCGTATTTATCAGAAAACAAACGAACATGATTACGTAACCTAACCGAGAACATTACCTAAATTTCCAAAATAAAACCTCATAAATATTTAACTGAAGACGCCTCAAACTCCACAAAACAGCATACATGTAAAAGTGGGAAGAGGGATGAATAAGAAAGAATCTTCACATATTATCCCGCCCTGATGTGTTTTGTAAAGTTTTACCATATATCATACACGATTCTTCTCGCCCGGGTGTCTTGGACCTGTGTTGTACCGCTGGCGAGGAACTATAAAAATAGGTGAATGAATGTGATTGTATGATAATGAACGACTTTAATGAACGAACATAATTAGTTTTTTCACTGTTTGCGTTTGTTTAAAATTCGTAGAAATATACGATATGTTAATGAACAGCAGAAAATTATTTAAACATATTACAAGAAAATAGTTGTACAGATGTTTTCATTGTATTTATTTATTTCGCTATTTTGACATAAAAATACACTTTATCTACTATCCCACTTTGACTTCCAAGAGACTTTATCTACTATCCAATCCATCCCTTGCTATGAATGATTTAATCTACATAATCATGGTATGGTAATCTTCATATAGTAAACCATAGAAGGTAACAGCGCAAATTAATAAAATATCTTCGCTGCCAAATATCTCATATATTTCAATACACAAAAACTATTAGGTATTGTATGAAATTCATTATAGGAAAACTTCCGATGTCTGTGCCGTTGAGTAAGAAGAAGAGATATAGAAAAATAGAGAGCCAATGTTATGATATTTTAATTTAAACATCAGAACTTTATATACTAAACTACCAGTAAACAAACGAACGAAAATGTACATACGTGTTTGTTAAAAGCGAGATATGGCTACGAATATGAAAGGCTTTTATAGCACTTAGCTAATGGTCAGACAATACACCGTATCCATCTTCATATGAGTAGCGATAATATTACCCGGATTATAATGTTCACAGTAAGTATGTTTGAGTGGAAAAGTTCTTAGATGAGTTTCAAATTGTGAGATTTGGTACAGTTATATATTTATCTTTCTGTATGAAAGTGTTAGAGTTGAATGAATTCCAATTTAACTTATATCTCGCTTGTAAGATTGGCGGCTCTGTGTTGGGCGATAAGGAAAATTAAAATAATAATACAGATAAAATTGGAATCGGACTGAATAGAATCGACTTAGGCAAATACATCGGTCTTTTGATATTCGCAATAACACTTCGGTGGCCAAATATTTGGTTGCCAGAAACGTAAGCATTTCCTTTGTAACCCATTTTTCATTAAATAAATCTGTGATTTCAAGCAATGTTCTCAAACAATGTAGTTATAGCTCAGGATAACTTAGATGTGGCTGTTCCCAATAAGATAGGCGGAGGCTCTGGTACCTAGACAGGTGATGAGCTACACACAAATATAATAACAACATTCTAAATATATATTTATGTCATCGTATGATTGTAAACACGTTAATTGACAGTTAAGTAACAAACAGAGCAGTGATAATACCCCGTCGTAACGTACTCATTCGCGTAGTGAAAATCTTTGAAGTTATTATATATGAATGATATAGTTAAATCCTGAAATATAGAGACAGAATAAAAACAAACTCATTATAAATTAATATAAGTCCTCAGTGGAAATTGAACCTCCAAAACCATTGTACAATCATCATCATCAGTGCCCCTTTTTATCCTTCCACTGTTGGGTACGGGTCTCCTTTCACAACAAAATATCAATCAATAATTATTTACGACTGTACAATACCAAAGTACAGAAATATTTTTACTGCAAAATTTAAACTTTATTTAATCGAAACGCCAGAACGGATACGTATGTTGGTATATTATATTCATTTGCTAGTTCGCTCTCGTCACCCCTTTGCGTGATGTTGCCGCAAACATGACGTCCTCTATTTCATCAGTCTCGTGGGTGTTCGTTCGATTTTATTGAATCACGTCTCAATCCGCTCTTGTTTATTGAACGACACGGACGAATGAATCAGTGCGAGATTAAGTATGCAATGATAGGAGGAAATGTTATGAGGTAACGGTTGAAAGAAGTATAGTAAGAAAGATGCAGTTAATATATTAACATAAAAACGTAATAAGGTAACATCATGCCTGTACTCCCCGAAGATGTAGGCAGAGGAGTTTAGTACACTCCCATGTTTCACCAGTTACATTGATGTCCATTGGAAATTGGTGGTGAGCTTATTGCCATACACCGGGCACAGATCCAGACTCCGAGTCACTACTGGAAATTCTAAATTAGAAAAATCCAATAATACCTACTCAACCTGTGATTTGAACCCAGGACCTCCCAATTGGTAGTCAATAAACTTATTTGTATAAAAAGCTAAAACCTGTATTGACTATGAGATAAAAGACAATCAAATTGCAAGTATTTCAGTACTAAAGTCATTTACACTAACTATACATATTTGTTGCGCTTCCATTACTGAACCGCCGAACCGATATTAATTAACGTAAACACTGTTAAACAGCTTAACTACAAAGTAAAACGATTATTTAAACAAGCATATTCCTATTAAATGTTTCGTGAGTGTTTATACACGTGATTATAAATGTACCGGCTTAACTCACGTACGTTTTTCGGGGTGGCCCGACTAGTTTCGGACCTGTACGAGGTCC
>DWMG01001294.1:0-15577 GCA_018244855.1 Elbella merops
AGCCTACGGCCCGCTTCTTTATTGCGGAGATGGAATGCGCATGCCTCCGTCTTAGACGGGTTTGGCTTTAGCGCGTTTATATATATATATATATACACATATACATATATATATCCGGGGCTAGCGATCTCCCGATTTTAGAGAATGAGGTGCTATCAGATTTGACATGAGGATGTCAGTTTCAAACGAACAGTACCGCGAGATGATTCGTGCAAATTCATAGGTATACGTAATTTTCTTACTTAATTATTTCCGAAAAATTTAAAACAGATATGTGTCCCGTTTATTAGCTTAACTCCTTACCCTAATATATATTTTTCCTGTCTCCAGCCAAGTAAAGTAGGAAGATAATATGTTTCCCCTCTATCGGCCGAGTCATACGTAAGTCCATGCAGCGTTTACACTTTTCGGGGCCTCGTGAATTTATTTAATTAAAACTTTCTGCATAGTTGTTACTTTACATGTTAAACGTTACGCAGGCAATGAATTATCGTATCCTCATGTATGTTTAGTGACTTACCTACCAGTCGCCCCGTGTCTCGTTTCTAACGATTTCCATTAAATTCACAGATTGAATTCGATTTTATTTTCGAATCACAATGTTATTTTCTGAAACTCAGATTGACTAAAAAAAATCAAATTTTTAGAGACCCACAAGCGCACGGCGACTTTATTCGCCACAGAAATTACCCACCTATTGTGTGTCACCGAATCCTGTGTGTGTAACTTTCGTAACAATTTCTGTATGAGCAGGAGAAGGAACTTCAATCAGGTTTAATTTTAACTATATGCTTATCTTCCATGATGATTTTTAGCTTTAGATATGTAGCGGAAGTCACATCTCAGTTATAAAAGTCTAAGTCTAGCAACTAATCAACGCAAGTTGTCAGGCTGTGTCACTGAGTGCTCGAATGAAAAAGTAACAATATATTCGTTTCATATACATACCTCGAGCTGACTACGAGAGCTACTCCTAACACCATAATTGAATGATAAGCATCATCTCAGCCGATGTCGCTACCTTTCAATTCAGGGGCTAATCGAGGTAATGATGATAACGGCTGAACGAAGGGATATTGCATCGTGATCTATTTCCACTTGTCGTTGCAAACGCCGTTCTGGGGCAGCGGGCTAGGGTCCACATTGCACGAGCCAGTAGCGACAAGTAGATGATGGAGTCACAAGTGAAAAATTACTTTGCAGTGATTGTAGAGATTTGAGTAGGTACTGCTCCTCCCACAGTAGTAATCGCAGTTAGTTCGTGCGCCCAATACTTTTCATGTAACAAATACAAAGTTCAAATAAGCATAGCACAGACATGATATTTGCATATTGAGAAATTTATACATTTAAGATTTTTAGAATGAAGTTTCAGATTACTAAAGTAGACTTCTAAGTAATCGGTAAACAAAACCTCTGTATATTTCTGGCACAATGAAAATATCTTCCAGTACGTCACCTACATCAATGTATAATACGCAATAAAGGAAAAATGTTTTTAATAAAAATTGAACAAATTTGACAAACGAAGAGCTATTGAAGGTTATACGATATTTTATGACATAACGAACAGGCAGAAATAACAGACATAAAAAGGTAGGCAGACGAGTAGTACACAGTCCCACGTTTCGCCGGTTACATTTATGCCCCCTAGGGAATAGTTGGTGAGCCTACTGCCATACACCGAACACAGAACCCAGGCTTCTAGCCACTAGAAGGCATTTTAAGTTAGAAAAACCAAATGGCACCTGACCCCGGAATTGTACCGAGACCGTATTTTAACAGGTGGGTCCCGGGTTCGCCATCGCGGCGGCGCTGTGGTGCCGCGACTACGCTCCCGGCAAGAGAGTCATCTGCGTCGAGGGAGACTCTGCGTTCGGCTTCTCCGGTAATCAGGCTTTCTATAGATCAATTTAACGGTTATGTAAGAAGGAATATTTTTAAAAATAGCAATGTTACGGATTAAAATTCATACATTCAATATCGTACATTCGTATGAAAACTTCTCGATAAACGATATAACTTTCGGCCGAAACCGAAACTTACTTAAACATTTAAAATCTCTATTGCATACTGAAATCTAGTGTATTTTAAGTTTTGCACGACTCATAATACGAAGCATAGAGTGTGCTTTACAATCACAAAGATTTTTACACATTTCTTGGCATATTCTATTATACCGACAGTTAAATAGAGTTAAATGAAATAAAAAGACAATCATTAAAATACGTAGTAAATATATTTACATTTTTTTTGTCATGAACTATGGTCGGTATTGCGGAGTAACTCTGAGCGTTATTATAAAGATTGATATGCCATTTGTCCTGGATTTATAAAATTCGGGACATTCATTCTATAATTTATTGCAAATTAAAAACTGATTAATTTTTTTTTGTCTAATTCCTGTCCCGAAATTCGGCGAACGACGCGAGATAATTCACGAGTTTCGGCGCGGCCGAAAGATTCCACAATTTTTAGCTGAAATCGAAACTAAGGCCGGAACCTTCTTGGCCGAAAAAGAAGCCGAACTTACTACTTGTTATTAATTTTTGCTAAGGTTTTTTTAAACTACATTCTATTATTCAGAAGTGTATAAATGATGTATAAATTTTATAACTTATTGCGTATCTATTTACAGGCATGGAGGTGGAGACGATGTTCCGATACAAACTTCCAGTTATAATAATTATCGTCAACAACAACGGGATCTACAATGGTTTTGACAAACAGATGATGCAGGACATCCAGGCTGCCGGCGACGTCACGCAAACGTATTTTAATAGATTCCTTAATACTTAATATCTTTGTCAGTCATCCTAAAATTTATAAACAGTAATGTCTCCTTAGAAAGTCCTAGAAGTATAAAACACTCATATATAAAAATGCTAAAGATAATTTTAATTTTAAATACGCTAAAATATAATTACAGCACTCCACCAACTGCATTATCAACTGAAGTACGATATGAGAAAATGATGGAGATGTTTGGGGAGTCTGGTCACTTTTGTCGCACCGTGGAAGAAATTGAAGTTGCGGTAAAGAAGGCTCTGCTGGTCACCGACAGGCCCAGTATAATTAACATTGCTATCAATCCCCAGTCCAGCAGAAAGCCGCAAGCATTTAACTGGCTCACAGAGTCTAAGCTGTGATACTTTACTAAATATTGTATTGCAAGATGTACTTACATTTTTGTATTTTTATAACTTGTTATCACTTCTGAACATAGTTTATTGTTGATAAAGGTGTAATGGTGCTAGATATATTTTTCACATATTTAGGAGAGGAAAATAAAACCACTTTGATATTGTCTCTCTAATCAGTTCTTTATATGTCATCACATGTTTGTGTATATTGAACTCAAAATATATATACATATATTTAGGGACAGGATTTAAATATACATACATATATATATAGGGAGAGGGAAATAAAACCACTTTGTTATTTGATATTGTCTGTCTATTGAGTTCCTTATATGTCATCACATGTTTGTATATAATGAACTTAAAAATATATATATTTAATACATTTACATTATAAACTAAATCCCTGTATGTTGTTTTAACTTCACTGTAAGCAAATTAATCTGCTATGTGGTTGGTTGTCCAAAGCAAACTGAACTGTGTACCAGTTTGGTTCTTCACATTTTGCTGAGGCAGCCAATTAAAAAGTTCTCTATCACAGTTTGTGCTGGAACAAAAAGTGGGAATTCATATAAAAAAGACAAGGCAGACCATACTAACCTCAGAACTATTGATTTGTGACTCATCTCAGAAATGATGGACCTATTTCGATTTAACACTGCTGTGCAGTAGCTACAGTAACCATTCATGTACAACTTAATACAACCTAAGAATAAAGTAGTGACTTGGAAATTGCAAATTTAGTGAAGACCTTCCTACATAGATGTATATTATAAATCTGAAAAAGGTTTGAATGACATTTTGACATCTAACCATAGTAGTAAAGATTCACAATTTAGTTTGCATTAAATTTCCACATGAAAGTCAGTAGAGCCTTGTATAAAAATCTGAATATTTAAGTATAGAGATACCATTTAATTTCTTCATATATTTTAACAGAGGGTGTAAAATCTATCAGTGATATAATGAAAAACAACACAACTGATGCTAATAATCATTCAAATGGCTGCAATCTCAAACAGTCACTTCAATCATGTATTGTAATGTGCCCGTGTTGTCATGTGATTTCAATGAAGGTCAATTGGCGCGAACACATTTTCATAATGAAGCCTCACTCATTCCATTGACTTGTCGGACCAAATTGACTACAATTGGCACATTTTATCAATGGCCATATTTAGATATGAGCATTGATTTGTTCGAAACATCATATTACATTTCTTAACCTATTTATAAGACCTATCAGAAAAGATTAGCCACATGCTATGTGTCAAAAAGTATCAAATAAAAAAGGAGCCATGACAACTGATTTGTAAAACATAAGGAATATAAAAAATTGGTGCACATCATGGTAAATAACTGTATTGACCAACTTATTAAATGAAGTATTAGTAATTGTGCATGTTAAGTAGAATTGTGGTCAAATAGTGTGTGGAATATTAAATATCAAGTTAATTAATTGTATAATAAAATAGAATGTTAAGTTGAGAAGCTGTAAACAAAGATCATAATTATATGCCTAACAATATATAGAATATTTACATTGTATTAAAGTAAAATATTAAAACTCACCTAGTTTGCAATTATTGGTTGTGGTCAAAGTATAAGCATCCTGATCATAGTCATTAGTTAGGGTTAGGTCGGCCCCGCGGATGAGGAGTTCATTGCAGGTGTAGGGGAAATCTGCTGCTGCTGCATACATCAGAGCTGTACTACCAGACTGCAACACATAATTTACATCATTATCTTTTTATGACTTAAAAATCCAGCTAAAAATTTCACTGTGTTACACTATGGCTAGAACCATTGTATAAAATTGTAGTATCAAAGGTATTAAATAAGGATTACTCCTCTTTTACAGAAGACCAGATTACTCTATTCTAAACTGAATTCATAAAACTATTTTTACTATTTGAACTAAGATGCACATCCTGACTAAGCTGAATACATACATAAAGTTTATTATGACTTATGAGTAATGTATGAGGTCTGTAGGCTTTTAGACACATTATTGTCGAACAATGATCCAGTTTGCACATCCTGTTCAGTGTGTGAACTGGTATTTAATTTGTGGCTCACACTTATCTGTTTACTTATCACCATAACAGAATGCATTTTAATTAATCTTCAACCAGCTTCCAGTCTGGAGTACTGATGAAATTAGAATATAAGACATGTTAAGACACATACAGACATGATATGAGCTTATAAATGTGGATGTTCTAAAGGGTCATTGTAGTGACAAGTGTATTAAAGAATGGAACATTCAGTCATTTAGTTGTAACACAAATAAAAGTACAGACTACTTGGTCGAAAAAGCTTCAGGCAGCAACAGGATGTAACAAACTAAGAATAGGATGTAATGGTGTTTATGAGAGCCGATCTAAGTCTAGCTTTAGACTGATACAGACTACTGAGGATGATAGACAAAAGGGGTGTTAATGATACAAATAAGAAAATGGGAGATAGTATGGAATATGGATCAATAAAAAATATATTTGTGAATACAAGCTGGTACTCACATCATCTTGTATGTCAGCATCAGCACCTTCGTTCAGTAGAAATTTCACAACCTCATGGTGCCCGCCTGCTGCAGCCAGGTGCAGAGCAGTCTCGCCTTCAGGCCCTCGTGTGTTAACATTGGCACCACTCCTACATAAATATCTTAATAGTCAGCCATTTATGAAAATCTTAAGACCACTAACTATATAATAATAATTATGCAAACAGCCTATCTGTAGAAGCTATGGGCAAAATAATGGAAAAATATGTGTAGGATTTGTAGAATGGGATAAAATGTTGGAAAACCACAGTGACTTCTCTAACAATAAACAAATGAGAAGTAAATCAAATTATGAAGTGTTTCTGTACTACAATTGGTTAACAAAAGCAAATGGTCAATAATGGGTGGGTTGATGAATGGATAGATGACCAATGTGAGTTCTATTTACATTTTTGTGTACAACTTGGAGTATAAGCGTAACTGGGCATAAATTTTCTTTGATGGTTACTCTTCAAACTTACCCCTCTACCTCAATCCAGAAACAATATTCTAGTCAATATTAATAATCACAATCCGATTGAACATTGCAATTATATGATTTAGTCATATTACCATATATGTGGTCACCACAGTCCTTACAGTATAAGCAAAAAGTCCGGAGATCTTATAATTTTAACTTTGCAAAGAATCAAATATAATATTGAAAGTTAAGAATGAATGATGTGCTACAAAACTATATTGATGAACTACTTTTGCTTTAAGGACACAAGTACAAACAGTGAATACTATGCTGCAAAGGTACTGAGACACCATCAATAGTCCAAGAACCATAACAAAGGATCAACTAAAAATTTAACTGCAAAATCTCATTTTGCCTGGTCTAGTCAATCATGAAACAACAACAATCTTTTCAATACAACATGATACTTAAGGTGACCCAAATATGATCCTTACACTGATATACTTCGACATCCTTGTCACAAAGGAAGTACTTGAGACAATAGGTATAAATTGAACTCACCACACTAGATCTTGACAACTGTTTAACTGACCGTAGCTCGCGGCCCAGTGCAGGGCCGTGAGTCCATGCTCGTCGGTGATATCAACATACTGCTCCAGTTTCACGTCGTCACGAGTTATTTCTCCGCGCCCAGCCTTCGCGTGAAAGCTACAGTCGGGCTGTGGCAATTCGGGAACCCGCGCCTGCGTATTACCTAGAACGCGACCTTGACACTAGACAACAATTCGAATCCTTTCAAGAGGCGAAAATCAATAAATCTCTCAATGCAATATGCTAGAATACTTGACGATAAATGTCACCTCTCTGCAAATTGGTCAGAGCTGTGCACTGCACAGATTTGTAAGGAGTAAATGCGCTCTTCCGTATTCCGTTCAAATTAGGCGCCCATCGTTGATATCCTCCGCTCCCACTCTTACTACTATCCTGGCTGCCCGAATCGAATTCACACTTGAAATTCTCAACATTTTCTTGCTCTAAATCAATATTTTTGTCCTCGTGTTTGACAGATACACCTTCTTCCATTTTCACATTTGACAAAACCCAAAGACAATACAATAGGTTACGATATTTTCACGATTAAATGAATATTTTATGATACACCACACAAAGATTTATACACGTCTTTATTAGAGAAACATTAAATTTCTAGCAAACGTCCAAATTGAACCTTATTTCATTAATTTAAGGTTTAAATTACAAAATTTTGTACTTTAGGCTACAGACAAAAAAGGAGTGCGTATTAGGTGAAAAAATATAAACGAAGTTATTTAAAATATACTTATAGTAATTTTATATTTGTTGTTTAGGATACTGCTATTACATAAAATGAAGGAAAATTTAATATAGTTATTACAACTCTACATCTAGGGCTCTGCAATTAGATTCCAATACCTTAAAAGGATGCCATGAATAGATTGCAATAGAATAATGGCTGAATAATATGTGACGCGATAATTAAAAAGATAATATAAATTTATTTTGCACATAATATAATGTAATGAACAATAAACATTTTGCTTTTTAATTGTCCTCTTGTATTTGTACATAACGTTCATAGAATAAATATTATTTACCAAGTTTCAATATTACAAGCTCCCATATATTAAAAATAGCAATACTAGTTTAAATGTAATAAACTACCGATAAATAAAATTTTACCAAACAAAACGTAATAATTATAAACTATATTTTAAAGGGTAATAGGATAATTTTGCTCAGTTTGAGTAAGAGACTCAAAGGATATTTTGTGGTTACGATGTAGACTAATTGTAATTTTTAATAGTTATGATTGAATTTTGTGCCGTATGAAGCACATCTGGCCCTACATTAATATAAAATTCTGGTAAATTTAACATGATATTTTCAAAGAATTTCTCCTAGGAAAAAAGGATAAATGTAAATATTAAAATTTTTCGAAATTTTTCACATCCATACAATGTATTTTAATTGATCTTGATAGCATGTTAACACAAACTGATATCTGTCAAATTTCAAAATTAGATTTTAACCGTTTTGTCATGTCTTGAATTAAAATCATTCTAATTAATGTGAATTCAGTTTGTAAGTAATATCTCCAATATATTACTTGAAGTATCATTATTAATAAAGTACTAATGATCTTAAGTTTCAAATAGATTAACTGAATAGTTTAACATGTCTGTTGGAGGTCAGCTGCAACAGCTACAGCAAGATCTACAAAATGAGTTGACTACTGCAAATCAACTTTTACGATTAATGTAAGTTACTCAATTGAAGTTAAATAATATTAACTGTGTAATATATAGATGTTATTTGTGGAAAAGGCATCATCATTATCAGAGGTTATCCTAATGATAACATGAACTTTTTTTACATATCTTTAACCTGTTACATATTCAATAACCTGGATTTGTACATGTTTCGTCTATTATTAAATTTATTTATTTTCGTCTATTATTAAATTATAGCACAACAATAACAGGTGCAACACTATACGACGTAGAATGGTCGTATAGGATAAAACCTTGTTGAACACTAATAATCAATGGTTACATGTTTCAACTGAAGTATAGTTGCTTAGACTTCAGCCTCCCAATCGCCGATTTCTGGCTTCAAGTCCTGGCCTGCACTTAATACAAATACAAATAATGTGTTTCCGATTATATATCACTTACTGAAACAGTGAAGGAAAGCATTGTGTAGAAACTGTACACTGTAGAATTCTCAATAATTTATTGTCTCTAACATGTGTGAAGTCTGCCAACCCACACTTGGCCTTTAATTCATACTGTAGCTATCTTTTTATTCTGAAGGGACACTTATATCTAACTTTGTAACAATAAGAGGGTTGTAGCACTGGATTTAAGTTGTATAGCTTCCCAGTAATACTGAACAAAGATTACATTTGGTCTTTATTTCCAATAACTCAATTGTATTACATGAACTGATGCTTGATGCTGAAGGGATCAGCTCATTCCCTTACCATATAAATCATTGTTAAATAGCTTTTTGTTCTATGTAAAAAATATATGACCAACTAAAGTTGCTATTACCACCTCGGTGTTTAGAGTGAAAATTTTTAAAAATGAGGCTTAGACTATTTATCTCGGGAAACAATCAACATATTTATACTACTAATTGACTGTCATTCATTGCATTTTTGTTTAAAAAGTGTAGTTGATAGACATTAAAACATTAGCCACTCTGTGTCACTGTATGTAAGAAATATCACATATTTTTTTCACAAGAAACAGAGTACAACAGAGGAAAGCGATTTAAGTATTTTATTGATTACTTATCACTGTAATTCTGGTCTACTTACTTGTGAAAATATTTTATTCTTTTTAGAATAAATCAGATACATTAATGAGATACATACATTTTGGAAAATCTCGTATCAGATTGTAGGATAGGGAGGTTAAACAAAATTTCACCAGGGGAGGGGTAGTTAAAACACTTGAAAATCACCTCCAGTAATTAATGGATTGCCCCCATATAAGCAAACACATTTACAGGCTTCCGAGAAGCTCAACTACCATTAGCCAATAACAAGTCTAAGAATTTTTCCTTGTCAGAATAGCCATGAGTCAGTAACTAAATGAATATCTCTGAACATCACACACTTTTTTTTTTATTTTTTATTAATTCTAAGGTGTGCAGGATTCCTCACGATGTTTTCCTTCACCATTAGCAAGTGATATTAAAATTTAAAACACACTTTTGTAAAGAGGTGTGTGCCATGGGTTTGAACCCGGCACCCCCGGAGTGAGGGACTGAATTCTTAATCACTAGGCTATCACTGCAGGGTCACACTCACATATTTGACCCCAATGCACACAGAGCCTATGATATTGTGAGCAAATCGATGATGAATTACATATTTTAATACATAGGAATATCAATACCTTTTTTATAACTCATATAGAAAAAATACTTGTGCTTGTCACACAAATATATGTCCTGGGTGGGAATCGAACCTATAACTCCAGGCTTGGCACATGTGACTAGATTCACTGAACATTAAATTAATGGACAAGTTGCCATATTATGGAGAAGTTGAAACAAATGTACTTAGTTTCTTAAAATTAAGCTGTCCTCTCATCACTATTTCATTCATTTATTTCAAAAATTTATTAATTTCAGATCTATTGAGTTGCAAAAAATTAAGGCTCTCACAAGGGCAGGAGGTGAATTTGAAACTAATATTAAGGAGGTATGTATAATGTAATAAACACCAAGCAGCATCATTGGGCAGTGACATCCTGGTGTTTTAAAATTCAGACTACCACTCCCGTCTGGCTTGTAACCTTCGTTAGAATTAGACACCTCATTGAAACAGAGAAAATTCATTTTGACACAACCTGGAATACCATAACATTTTTTCATAGTTTCTTAGATATGTAAAGTCTACTAGGCTGCATGTGGCTACTGTCCTAGACTATACCCTTAACCCTTTTCACATTGTTAGCAAACCTATGTCTAACAATGGAATAATAGAAAAGTTATAATGATGATGATAGTATCACTAGTCGTTATATAAGTAACCGACCATATTTGTAAATTTGAAAGCTAGAAATTTGTTGTACTTAATTGTATTAAAAAGTATATATTTATGTAATATATATGACCATAAATTAAAATGACAATGTATATGTTTACAGAATGCATCCTTACTTACAAATCTGGCCAGTATACAAAAGATTGACCTGACGAAGGTGCCACCAGTGCAGAGAGTCCAAAATATGGATGTTACACAAAACTCAAATCCAAACTTGTCTTACGAGCAACACGACAGCTTCAGAAACAGTATGGATGAAAGTCAATAACTACTGGTGATTAATGGTAGTGTTTAATTATTGTTTTGCCAGTAAATAATAGATGTTCATGTTTGTGTTCAAAGTCGAATATCAGAATAGTAGTTGAATATATTACTTCTTCTTCTTTGCATATCAACTCTGGCAAATTATATTATTGAGGACCAAAACTCAGCCAACAATACAGCCTCGTCACAGGCCTTGTAAAGGTCCTCACGTGAACATGTTACTTGCTAGTCATAGTATTAAGGGATGTAACTACACCATTTAAGCTCATTGATTATATATGTAACTCATGTATGTTTTTTGGAATGCCCTGAATACTTGCAGGCCTATGCAAGCTGCTGCCAATGTGTTTCATTATTTTGTTTTAAATTATCTAACATGTTTAACTTAAATAAAAGGCTAAAACATATAAAACTTTATTTTTATTAAATTTATTTTACATAGTTTTAACTTAGGTATAAAATCTTTATCAACATGTTTGACATGCAATCATAACAAATACATAGTAAGAAGAGCGACGTGTTATGAAGTTACCAAATAGAAACTGACACCAGCCACTTTCCCTATTAATTACTTAATTTACATTGAGAATCATAAAAGAAAATAAAGTACAGAATAAGTTGAAGCATTTATATGATGTTAATATTATGTAAATATCCTATAAATAAGCAGATCATTATTAATTAGGTTTATTTTGGTGATGCCCCTGTTATTGGATTCTTGACACCTTACATGTAAACCAACATCACTTGGACAAGGGGAAAATTGAGCAGTTAACATACATTGCATAAATATGTTTAATTAATTCGGAAAACAAACGGACCAGGATACAGTAGCAATGTCTACCTGTAATGATATCATTGTAATAGGAAAGATTTAAATGAATTTGTATGAATCATCAATGCTTTGATTAGTTAGATAACAAATATTTAGTTGCTGCTCAAGATATGACAAATGATCAGCAAACTCTCTGCAGATTATGAAACTAAATTAAATTCTATTTCCTCACTGTAGTACACTTAATTTGTATCAGTGAAATATCGATGTTAGTCATTATAACTGTAACAGTAAACTGAACCTTTTGCAACATATTTTTGAGTTGAATAAATCTTCGCTGTCGTTGTGCCTACATAAAAGTGATATTCAATGTTAAATGCGTTTTTATTTTAATGAAATTTCTTTTTTTTAATCATTGGTACTGATTAAAATCTCTCGTTTTCCTTATCGACTCAGGCCAGAATAACCTGTTTTTAATACACTATACGTTTCTATTTCCGTATATAGGTCTAAAAGACTCGTGCATGGATTACAAAATTTTCAATTCTATTCCGTGAGGGATAATTAAATGAATTTATAGTCCGTAAGCGAAGTCTGCAAAGCTCTCGGTAGATATCTATATAGTAATCGATACATTTGCGCAGTCTCAAATTGAGCGCGTTGAAACTACGCTTATTAAAATGTAACTTCTATTGTTTTGACTTTTGTGAACGAAATCTAATACCCATTACAAATTCAAGAAACGAACGATTACAATTTCCTTAAAATACTTAACACATAAATATACACTAAAAGGATATATAGCTTAATAGGGCACCCTTAAATACTTCTGTTTGTTATGTTAAACTTTTATTATTTTTATGCCAAATAAAAATGGCAATAAATTTTATTTAAATATGAACAGGTAAGTATAAAGATTAAAATGTTTGTCTAAATTTATCAACACTTGTTACAATAGGCCGCCCATAGCGGGGCTGACGGAATCATACTTTATCTAAAGCCATGTGGTAACAGCTTACGGACTAGACAAAAAATTAATTCTATGTTTACATAAACTGCAATTGTATCAGTGCTGAAACACTGCTGACTTTTCTTTAAACCTCTGTCTCCGTAGAGCTTTCTCTTCGGCCTCGCGACGTTTTTCTTCTTGTTCTTGGATAATTTCATCATGAAACTTGTTAGTTTTGGCGAGTTCTTCTATTTTTGCTTCGAAAAAGTTCTTGGCGCCGTTAACCCCGACTTGGTCTACATTGATCTCTGTCAATCGAGCCAGAGCTTCTAGGCCTGAATCGGATTCGAGTTCACCGGCTCTCGCTTTGCTGAAATGGTTAGATGTGTTATTACTATTTAATCAATTATTATTAGCAATTAGTCATACCACAAATAAAACAATTATTGTATAGTATTGTAATGTCTTAATTGAATCTGTATATAATAATTATTATGATTGAGTAAAAAACACGACCCGCAAATATTCCGAAAAACAAATCAACTTATTCCATTACGTGTTGCCGCTGGGTGGTTTTATGATCATTATAAACATGTTACATTTTTCAATTAAGAACACTAACAATAAGATGCCTCGTGTAACGGTTGCGCAACACTCGCTGTTGTATTAAAGTACAGATAAATGGAAATTGTAAGAACAATTATATTCAATACAATATATGTGAATGTATTCATTTTATTAATTCAACGTACCTAATTTTTTGTAATGTGCTAAAAAGTTTTTTCTGTGGTCACCTTAACATCAATATTAATTTTTAATAGTTATAGGCTCGCGTTTGGCTTCAATCTCACATACCTATAATAAGGTATAGGTAGCCTGGGATGGACTTGCCTAGAACGTGCCTATTCACAATTGTCAATTATTTCAGTTATAAGGTATGAATCGCGTAGATAACTTATAATTGTAAACTGAACCTAAACTATAGTAGGTACCTATACTACTTACGACAACAGTGCTATCTTAGTTTAAACTTTGGCCTTTCACTCTTGGAGTCCTGGGTTTTAACTTGGCGCGCACTTCTTTACTAAATTGCGGGTTATATGATTTAAATTTTCAGGTAAATTGTCCGTGTTATTAGGGGGTTTGATCTTAGCGAGCATTTTCTATGAAACATACCGATAAATGAGTAGAAATTCCCTAAAGCTGATTTTGTTGTCTCCGTCCTCGTCCACTTCAGCGATCATGGCCTTCAGGCCCAGATGTGTCTGCGGCGCGCCCAGCCGCTCCATCATGCGCTTCACCTCTGTCAGGTCCAAGTACCCATCGCGACCTTCATCGAACCTAGAACCATAATCGAAATAACATAATTGTGTCGTAAATATATTTTTGTTTGCTTAAAATTTTTTTTACAAAAAG
This sequence comes from Elbella merops, assembly GCA_018244855.1. Classification (NCBI taxonomy): domain Eukaryota; kingdom Metazoa; phylum Arthropoda; class Insecta; order Lepidoptera; family Hesperiidae; genus Elbella; species Elbella merops. The sequence continues at coordinate 14,108 of DWMG01001294.1, forward strand.
ATTATAGGTTATAAGATAGCCGCTTCTAAAAATTAAGATGAAAACCGTCACAAGGTTTTTAATTTGTGACATAATTGAATTCTCAACACTAAAGATTCCATAAATATAATGCGTTGAACTACGCATTAGGTAGAAAGGTGATAAGTACATTACGCAGTCGGACACAGAACTTTAACTTGTACAGATTACTTGTCGGCAGTTCTCGACGGCCGGCGAAGGTCAGCAACAGTTACGCGAAGATAATCAAATTAAGTTCAGTGTCACATATCCTACTACTGTTTGTATTCTACTGATTATTTTTCTCAGTCATCTCCGACTATGTTGTTATCACTATTTTGTAAGTTGATAACGCGAAATGAGCTGTTTTTACAATTGTTTTATTTCTGTTTGTATTATACAAAACGAAAATAATAGATATTTGGCACTCGATACTCTCCGCCTACCACGCACAGAACCTTCCATAATGATGTAATAACAATAATTTATAAAACAGTGTAAAAAATAAATTTAATTCTAAAAATCTTTCGGGAAATAATTCCTACGCCTTCCTTTACAAATGTAAGTCGTACGTTCAGGATGTTAAAATAGGTATCGGTACTATTCGTGGTGTTCTAGTGCGGAGGTACCGCTGGCGGCAGTAAGCAGCAGAGCCCCTTCAGCGTGGAAGTGGGACCGTTACGTAAAGACGTTGTTATTTAGGCTTGCACAGAAAGTGCGGCGCTATTGTGAATGCTAATGTCACATATTTCATACAGCCGGCGATGGTGTGACGCATGGACTAGTATGGCAATAGAAACTTCGATGTCATCTTTCTGACCCTGCCACACTCATTAGTATCTCATAGCACTGTTTCGCAAAATTTTCAAACTAAATGCTCATATTAACTTCCAAGTTTCTATTTCAGTAGGTAAATATATCCTTAAGCATAACTATGACGATTATTTTTTAATAAAAATCCTAAGAATGCACGTAGGAACTTGGTCAGATTCACTGTCTTATAATAAAAACTGCTTCTCAGAAGCCTAATGATATCTAAACCCGTTCCCAACTGAGATTGAACACCATTACAAACGCGAAAGTACATCTGACGCAAATTAAAAAGCCTTGTATGTTAGTCTGTCGGCTTATCAAAATGTATCGGTCCAGACGTGGCGAATAATACAAGCAGTTTAGCGAGGGCTAGTGGTCCAGCTACGGGATTCCATGAACCCTGGTGTTAGATATTATCGTTACAAGATTTATCTAAAGACATTGTTATTCGTAGTCGTTGAAAAGGCTTTACAAAGTTATAGATTCAAAATAAAACTAAAAGTACCGACAAAATTAAACAAATGCTTTTAACGGTGCTAGTGGCTTGCTTTTACGCCATTATAGCGAGGTACAACGCAACAACGCTGGCAACGCACTTGCTGACCACTGGGTTGCAGGTGTCCATGGGCGACGGCAGTCACTTACCACCAGGTGACCCGT
>DWMG01001295.1:0-15576 GCA_018244855.1 Elbella merops
ACTATGGCCTTAACCCTCTCAATATGAGAGGAGACCCATATTCCAACAGTGGAATTGTAATGGGTTGAAAAAAAAAATGATTTAGCGTGACTAACTACTTAATACAGATATTATGTAGTTTTTAAGTTTATATGTATTGTGTTTTAAAGGATTTATTGAAGTTATGATCCCAAGTGTCTAAAAACCTCAGTAGAGACCGGCCACTTAGTACAATCCCGCCTGTACAGTAAAAGCAATCCACTAGCATTTGCCTACAAATGGTTAATGGATTGCAATCAATCCCATTTGAGTATACAATAACGGCAATCCACTAAGGTTGTTTCGGGTAAAATCGCTAAAAAGTTTTCTATACGAGCCGGTTTGTTGGATATTTGTCCTTTTAGTATAGCCTCACTGCTGAGACCAGGTCCTCATTTACAAAGTAATAATCGAGAAAGTTTGATGTCTTAAGTTGTAGTTTAGTAGCGTCATTTATTAGGAAGTTATTATAACTATTTGGCGCTTTATTCAAGGCGGTGTTCGCCATATAAATGTACATAGAAACGGCCTTGAAGATTTATCTTCTAGAAACGCGAGGAATTTAGCTATGTAGGTATTAGATGTTGCCATTAAATTGATTCAGAGGTTATTTTTTTTTTAATCAGTCAAGATTATTTATTTTTTGATGTTAGATCTTAAATTATATTATTTGTTAAACGATACCACTAGCAAGAATTATTTATTATTAATGTTACATGGTCATGCCGTGTCCTTTGTTAGGTAGCTAAAACGCACCGACCCACCCGTACCCGTACTTAATGCTAATGTTGTCCAGATCTAAATGTAACTGAAAAATAACAACATAAGGATTATATTTTATTTCAATTATCACACAACTTACCACAAAGCTAAATATTTATAACCGTAGCTCTCCGACAGTAATCGTGTTATGTACTGTATATTGTTACTTTGTGAAAGCTTAACAGTTTTCAGCGCGCAAGTCGAAAATCAATTTTCATGTCATCAACCCAAAGCGGGTGGCACAAGATCGTCAATCATTAGACCGCTCCACCAAAATTGGTATACGTCAATTTATGCACGTTTTTATGCGTGGTTGTGTTCTTAGTGAATTTGAGCATAATTTTACTCTCGCGACCAAATGACTGCGCTTCTTACAAATAATAGTCGTCTATTGGTCACTAAGAAAAACATTCAGATAAATGTAGGCTCAGAATAGCAATCCCCGATTAGTTGAAAACAAAGTGTTTTAACGTAACTTCACGCATGTAATCCCCGAAGAGGCAGGCAGAGGAATGCAGAACGCTCCCACGTTTAACCGGTTACGTCTACGTCCCATTATGGAATAGGTGGTGAGCCTATTGCCATGCATCGGGCGCATATCCAGACTCCGAACAGTAGTTCGGAGTAACTAGACTAACTTCTAGTAGTAACTAGAAAATCTAAATTAGAAATGGTTGTAGTGTTCGATCCGGGAATCGAACCCGGGACCTCCCGATCGGCAGTCGCACTTGCAACCAACACGACCAACGAGGCAGTAAGTCTGTATTAACATAATGTACTAATAAGGATTTTTTTCCAACTCTTAATATGTTTTATACCAATGTCATACATGAGATATATCACGCCAGATTTATAAAGATATTGGTCATTCGGGGCTCTCTGTTAACACCCATAGTGAATTTGGTGTAAATATCCAATAACTACAAAACTTCATCGAAAAACCATAATAGGAGTTTATAAGCAATGATAACGTGGTGGTTTGCACAGCGTCCCATTCCGGGAGCCTGTGGTTCGTATCCCGGATCACACATCTAACTTTCCAGATAAGTTACAATTAACATTACAGTTAATGATTAAATATTACTTGTCATAATAGTGAAAGTAAGTAGCGCCGAAATACACTTCCTGAACGTATGCTATAAAGTGCGCAATGTACATATGAAGTCGGCCAATCCGCTCTCATGCGCGTAGCGTCTACTGAGCGGCCAAAAAGCTGATAATCTCATGGACTTAACTCTTTTAATTTTGAGACGAAACTCGTGCGCCAGCTACGGAACTATAAAAGGTATAATGATGACAATAAACTCTTAATTTCTGTAAAGATGACTTCATCATTCTCAGCCTATAACAGTTTGTTGCTAGGCATACTCGTAGGTCACTAATGAGCATTATTGGGCCCTGTCCTTGCCTTAACTAGTTTCATCATCATCAACCTGTTTACGTCCAATACGGCCCATAGACCTCTTCAACAGCACTCTACTGAGCTCAATCTTCAGCTCTTCGCATCCAACCGCTACCAGCCACTTTGATAAATAAATAATTTTTACTAGGCTACTGCCAAACCCAGTAAAGATGGGTAATTACTGAAAAATACCTATATTATTCTATTGATTGGTAAGCATTAGTAAGAAATACAACTAAACAACTATAATTTCATATCTAAAGAGACAAATCATTCAGTCAATCTTATAGTTTCGCCAGTAGTATATTGTAGTCACACGTCAAATTAAGTAAAACTTAAACCACGAATTTACTGCTGCGATTGGTGCTTATGTGATATTTTGCACGTGCACTACGCAACAAAAAGCTTTTGATTTGTCAATCAACCGTTGTTTATAACAAAGCCACACTCATCTAATACAATAACGTATTTATATAACCGTAACAGTAACAAGTACTGTCCACGTACATATTGTAATACCTAATGATAAAAGTCGCTGTTTCTTCCACTGCAACATACTCGTACTTATACATATATTATAGAACAAAAAAAAACAATATTAAAAGTAATTTAGAAGGTAGAGAGTCGAATATTTAAATCTCTCGGATTGAAGTCCAAAGGAGTCGGAGGTGAAATCGAAAGGCCAAAAGGGAATAAATTTTATTTCAGCATTATGATTCTGCTTTTTCATAATGAAACAATTTTACAGTACCTACCGACGGGCATTCATGCGGTGATAATTTTAATTTTTGTTAATTTATAATTAATCTAAGAACCAGTAAGTTAAAAAAAAACAGTGTTGTGTTTGGTCGTATTTATTCTATATGTATATATTCTATTTATGTAGTTTCAGAAATGACGGTAAATCACTGCCATTATGAAGCGGTACAGCTCATAAATTATGAGACCGCTTGCCTTAAATCAGACATGGCAATAGTGTTGAATTTTGTAACATTAACTTTTGATCATCTCTCCTAAACCGCAATGGATAGAGAACACAAATAGAATTTCACATATGAGAATTAATTAAATGTGCGATATCAACTAAAATACTTGAACAGGTAATTACAGTTACAGTCCACGGTCAGGCCTGTCGGATTAAAATCGGTCGGAATTGTCAAAGGCGTTGACAATTTTAACCAAATTACAAGCGGTTACAAGTCTTTTTTGCTAACGGGTTATTAAGACTGGGTCGGAAACAAAATATAACGTTGTTTGAGATGCTAATATGGCATGTTGAGTTTGGCGGCAATTAAAGCAGAACGCTGCTCTCGTCTCTGCTCGCGAATAAAGTTTACCCAACTGGGCACGCGGGTAACAGCATTAGCATTTATATAAAATACTCTCGATTTACCCACAAAACGTATCTACTTATTTGTTTGTTTTAAAAGATAAACTAATGTTTGTACTGTCCTGTCTTATCAAAAGTCCGGACGCTTGCTAAGGTAGACTGTGTGAGCCTAGAAAAAGTCTATTCAGCTTCGCTTTAAACAGTCCTGGATTATATGTGCCCGGAAACTGATGCCGGACATTGTCTAGGGAAATTGTTCTTCATTAGAAATTTTTCACAACACACATACCTTTTCGTCCAACATATAGAACATTAATAATACAAAGATTGCAATAACCCTGATGCAGTCCAGCTCTCACGGCTAAACGGTAGCATCGATTTCAATAAAATTAAATATGGTGACAGCTAGTACCTTAAAAATATGTAACGTACATATATGTTAACCGTTGACTAACATTTCCCTTATATTTTATATTATATTTTATGTTATTTGTACAGAGGGGATGTTAGAGAAGGGATAATAAATTCAACTACCAAACTCTTCAGTCACAGCAGATTTTGTAACCTGTACCTACTTGTGTACATCATTCACATGAAGATATTTTATTCTAAATTTAGACATTTTTAAAAGATTGTCGCCAGCGAGCTACGTGTACTTATTATGGGTATATTTGTAATGTTAGGTTGTTTGTCCATTACATTTATAAAACGTAAAGGGTTATTCCATTTCTAAGTAGTGTTTATAAGTGCTATAAAATCAGTTTCGTTAATGTTAAATTTCAGTCTTATATAATACTGGGTTGTATTTTATCCGATGGTCCAATGAAACAGATCAGTATCCATTTCGGCGTATTGCCGCTCCTCCCTTGTCTGGAATGTTTACAATGCGGCGCACGGTGGCAAATACCTTTGCAAACTATTTGTTACAATCATGTATTATTCGCCTCCCACTGTGGGGGTCTTGGGTTCAAATCCCGACAGGCATCGTCGAGTTTACAGAAGAACGTGCGTTTTTAAGATTAAATAGTACGTGCTAAAAGAGTGTGCAATTACACCCCATACAGTTCTGAGTTACTATGGTTTCGATATTTTTTATTGAAATAGCGACCCATGTCCAAATGAAATGGTGAAGTGGTGTTTATTGACGATAATCATATGAGTCTATTCGTATCTGATGTAATTATTTCACGACTTTGCTCACAGCGGAAAATATTCTGTAAGAGTGATAAAAGCAATATCTCGTGAAAAATTACAATAAGACTGTCCGATTTGGTCACATGAATTGGACAAGATAAAAAGCTTAAATGCTATTTGTCTTCGAATATATTATCACTGGTCTACAGCGACCACAGTGCTTCAGGTGACATCCATATCCGTTAGATAATTGTGTTAAAAAAAATAAAATCCTACGAGTAATGTTTATCCAACAACCCACCAAAACAAAATAAATTACTCACACGAAGGAAAATAAGCGACGATTTGTTACAATCACGTGTCTGCAGGTATTTGTTTGTCTGGTTTCATTACTTCTCAATGTACGTTCTACGGATGTAGATTGTTCGTACTGAAACGCATATATATGTTGAGACATATTAATTCTGCCATTGTTTTCTTTTTCTTAATAATATCAGTATTTATAAAAATAAAATAACTTTTTCTATATTTGATAATGAAAAAGCTTTTTTAGTTTCAACAATAAAGAAAAAAGTTCTCTGGTTTTTTTTTGGTTTGGTGGTATGTTAGTATATTACGATTTAAACAATACCTCACTATAATCATTTTAAATCCATTCTTATGTAAGATATAATTTATTAGAAGCAGTAAAACGATATAAAGTCTTAATAGGCTACACTCGATGATTCAATCCATTTGTCTTGAAGATCAAAAAAAAATTACAAGTTAATAATTTACACTATTCCTATAGCTTCGTTTTAATGAACTCGACATTTTAAATCTCAAATAGATTTCAAACATTAAAAGATAGAAGTCCTGCCACTTAAAAAGCGGTATTATATCGTGTAGTATGTAATTATATAAAAAAACTCAATAAAAGCGGTTACACATGACTTAGAAATCAGTAAGCTTCTGTTGTGCAAAACACATAAAAAGCATTTAGTTGCAGCAAGTGATAAGACGTTTCGCGTCAAAATAGCTTTTGTCTTTTAACCAGCTATGCTCCACACACGTAAGATGTCTCTTTTTATTTTTAAGAATAGAGTGTGGCAGGAGCTTTTCTTTTACGACTTTTTCGTGTGTAATTTCTGAACAAAGTTCAGTATACCTTTAAGTATAAGTAATTCTTAGATTAGAGAGTTTACTTAAACCTTTTAGTAGACAGATCACAGGCGTAGCCTGTTTACAATATATTTTAAACGTAAACGTAAACGTAACATCACGCCTTTAATCTCCGAATTGCTAGGCAGAGGAATATAATACACTCCCACGTCTCAGCAGTTATGTTTTACGTCCCATGGAATAGGTTGTGAGCTTACTGTTATGGGCGCAGTCCAGAATCCGAGTCACTACTAGAAATTATATATTAGAAACATCCAATAGTACCCGACCGGGGATTTGAACCCAGAACCTTCCGATCGGCAGTCGCACTTGCAGCCATTCGACCAACGAGGCAGTCAGATAATATATTTTAACAATATTCATTGTATATTATCGTAATATTTTATGAATATCTTTATCGTTACATTAAACAAAAGCTAATTGAAGCAAAGATAAAAAGATAACCGTCCATTCAATAATGTTGGAGTCATCCATAAACAACTGTATAAATATTAATGAGGGCTCTATTAAAACCTATTAACGTGTTACATTTCAAACGCTGGCCGTCCATGATGGATTTAACACGATGCCCCGACTACCCCCACCCCGAGGGGTAGGGTATGCATACCCGTTTTGGATGGAAAATAGGGTAAACAAACAATGTTGATGGTAATACGAATGTACCATACGCATTGTTATGTTCATAAAGAGTTTTAAATATGCGTAAATATTTTGCCATGATATGAACGAATAATTCATATAAATATTTGTTTATTAATTCTTGTATAGCATTTGAAAGTAAGTGGTACAAAAACATTCCATTTCCATTCTCTCCGTGCCATCCCTGGGCGATGAAGAAAACGTTTTGTAGGATATAGGTGTAAATTAAAAAGAAAGACTATTATAGCCATGTAAACATATCTTTTAATTTATAAATTTCATACAGATAGAAAGAGACAAAAGACTTAACAAGTTTGCGTTATTAAGTGAGCGTTATTTTTTTAAACTGACGTTGTAAAGACTGACATTTGACAAATAAACTGGAAACGGTACCAATTGCCGGCTATTAATTTTAACGAGCTAAATTTGACTGTGTCGACATTTTCGAAATAATGATCGGTTCAAATATACAACTTGCAGTTTTTATGTATTTTTCTGCATTTTTATACATACTCATATAAGCTGGAGTTAGGACTTTACTGAAGTGAGGTTTGGAATTGGACTGTTCTATATTATATGTACTCGTATATGCCGCAAATATAACATACTACAGAGTATGCTATACAGCGTGAAAACCTACTTTTGACAATACATAGAGGCCCTACATTTATATTTAGTGCTTCCTGAGATAATCTAATTCCTAGTGTTACGATTACTGAGTAACATCACTATCAATTCTTGCATCTTTCCACTGCTGAACAAGATCTCCTCTTAAAACGAAAAGGGTTAAGGACACGATGTATCACGATCACGCTGTCCAAGTGAGAGTTGGCTGAATTCACACCCCTTACAGAAAGCTCTAGGCAGTTTAGATCACGATCCTTTATTCGCCATTGCAGAAAGTAATATTTTGTCTTAAGAACACGAATAGCTTATTACAGTCACATGTGCTTACTATGTAGTTTCGAACTCCACACCCTCGGTATGGGATGCTGAAAACCAAGCCACTAGGCCATCTTTCCTTTAGTGGTGTTGTGGACTACATAAAATTTAATAATGTGCCTATGTGGTCTATTTTGGTACATATATAAATAACTGTTTGAATTCATCAGTGAATATTTTCAGTGTTATTCGGTGTAAGCAGTTTGCCGCCTCCCCCGCAGCGCTGTGTCATTTGTGTCATATTTATTAGCGAAATGCGAGAACCTAATACTTGTTCCCATTTATAGTTTCTCATGTAACATTACTATTATATTCAAGCGCCATTTAAATCTACGACTTAAAATAGAATCTTAAATTTGGAACATCGTAAAACTAATTAATTTTGTGCTCAATGGGTATTTATTTACACCAACCTCACAATTATTCCCATTAAGTCAAAAAAGTAATAATACTGCGTGAATTAGAATCTAACGATACTGGATTTGAAACTCTATTGCATGCTTTGATACAAAGGTTCAAAGGATAAAATCAAGAATGAATTTTTTGTCAATTCTTATATTTTGCTTTTAGAAAAAAAAAAAACAAATATTTATCCTTGTTCGGCAAATTTAACTTTCGAACGCATATGTATGCACGTTCGCAATTTAAAATGTTTGTAAGCTATTTATGTATCTTGTTTGGTTGTAGTACGGTATGAAAGTCTTTTCAACCCCGAAAAGGATTACAGTTCTTTAGGCAGATTTAGTATAAAAAAACTTATGTTATCTCTTCCAATGTTACAACGCGCCATTTCTATAAGAACAAAATCCTCCATTTGGGATAAGACCATTTTAGCTAATGCCCGTTGCTTTGAGATAATATATTAGGCAAGAGAATATTTTATTACAGATGAACAGGCCAGGCCGACTTACAGACATATACTTAGAGGTAGAAGTAGTGACTACATGAAAACCTTATTTTTTTGATTAAAACATAATATAACGCCTATAATCCCCGAAGGTGTAGACAGATGAGTATAGTAGACACCCACGGTTCACTAGTTACGTTTACGTCCATACCCACACACGGCACAGATTCAGGGAGTCACTACTAGAAATTTTCAATTAGAAAAATCCAGTAGTACCCGACGCGGGATTAGTACCCAGAACCTCCCGATCTGCAGTCGCGCTTGGACTCGATAAACGAGGCAGACAATTTTTTAAATTAAATTAATGTTATACGAAATCTCATAATCTTCATACGAAAATCTAATAAAGTTTTTAGTTCTTTTAAAACTAATAGAAAAGGTGCACTGGCAATCAACAAAACATATGTAAGCCGATATAAGTAAAAAAAATATCCAGTTCAATATGCAGTAGGTACAATGCAATAAAATACGTAATCAAACGAAACAAAACTACAGGCGAAATGAATTTATAAGCGATACAATGTAGCAGCTCTACCAAGTAAGCAAAATGACTTTAATTTCCTCTGGGCGTTTGTCAATTAGTCCACGTACTGAAACCACACGGACTTTAAATAGTGAAATTGCAATGTTAGTCGATTTCTCAAGCTAATTAACGTTCTACTACTTCTGTTCTGAACGAGGCTTTGTCACCATAGAATTGTTTTATGGCCTGTTATATTAGATATTACCTTAAATAAATGTCTTGGGATATGTAGAGATAATGGCTAACAAAAGATTGTCAAAATATATTGATGTACAGTGCAAATGTTGATGGACACAGGTGCTAACAGAGACCGAGCCTCACCATCTTGACCAAGTGCGTCAGATACTGGCTAAACAGGCAATCAGAAGCACATTAGGTGTCTAAGGATTTATATTTACGAGTATTTTTAATTGGTGATCTCTCTGATGCGCTCCGTGTTCTTTGCCTACCCAGTAAAGGATCTGGCGTAGCGATGTAATCGTGAAAATGAAAGCATGTATTAGAATGAAAGCAAGTTATTTTTAAACATAAGACTATAACTTCATTCACAATACACAATAATATATTACTGTAACGTTCAATTTAGTTCAAATCACTTCACATTAGAGCTAAATAGATATCTGACCGCAATTTGAACGCAGACATGTCTAATATTTATAAATGATAGTTCAAACAAAATAATACGTTATTACAATTAGCTTAAAAATAACATTCGCTTGTAACGGTCCGCTATTGGAAAGAAGTTGCAGATGCAATGTGCTGCCTAGTGTATTGGATTTGTGTCGCTCTTATGACAAGGGGATAAAGTTGATAATGTGTTAAATGATTAATTATTTCTAGTTGAGATCTATTTGGGGACTGGTGCTTGAATTATACTGCAATATAGAATAATATTGTGCGTGCAACTGCGTGATGGGTCGCACGTACGCACTAGCAGTCTAGTGATGTCTTTTTCAATCTATCGGTATTTTGTAGTGTTATCGACTATTATTAAAATATGAAGAACTGAATTTATAAAAGAAATTAAAATATACTAATGTATAAAATATAAAGTAAAGATTTCTCACAATTGTAGATAGAATAGATCAAAAAGTTCGTATACCTAAACATGCCATTTTTTAAATAATAGTTTTATATCTTTTAAATTGTATAATATTTACATAGGTACTAATCCCTTGTTCCAAAATAATGTCTTCCATACCTTATTAATACTGACCGTATATAATAATACCTGGCAAGACCTAAAATGATTTGGAAAGTTAATAGTTTAATCAAAATACATACAGTTTTATGAATAAAAGAAATTTCTACCTATTTATAGTTCTTGTTATAAATAACTAAATGTAATACTGAACCTTTGCTTCAACCGCGTCTCACTTAACCTTACAAGTTTGGTGCTCATAATTTTTCTGCAACGTTGTGTGTTATAAAGCAATTGCAATTTCGATAAGCAGGTGCATCCCTAATTGAAGAGGATCGTATAAGATAAATTGACGCGAATCCCATCACAGCCTCCAGTGCATCCCGATCGCGCAAGCGTGGTGTCGCTCGGCCCACAAATATCGATATGTTATACAACCGTCGATAAATCTAAAAATAGTCACGCGCATCACTATTTATACGTATAGTACGCTTAACCTGAAAAGTGTTAAACATTTTTGTGTTTTTTTTTACATTTTTTTGTGCGTAAAATGAGAAGTGAAAAGAATAAAGTCAGGAATGAAAATTTTGATTTGGTTAGTGCGATATATAGCGGATACTAATGTATATAATTAGGTAAGCTATCATCAAGTATATAACAACATTATGAACATTTCATCTTTTTAAAAATAAGGAAATAGCCTTTAATAATTTGACCCACAGGCTTCATATTTAAAAGTATCTACTAGTCTGTCACAAATATTGTAGCGTAATTTAGTTTAACTGGTTGAAAAATTCATGTACATCAATATTTTGCGTTGCGTGCTTATAAAATTATAATAATGACAGACGTCATACGTCGTTGTGATTTTATTCATTCATCGAGTTAAAGTGCCTCTGAAGATATGGTGGGTGTTGGGGAAAAAGCTGGCAGAAACAAAGCTTTTTACATTTTTACAAGATATAAGAAAAAAGACGGGTGAAGGAAGGGTGGTAAGGTGGAATAAGTTTTATTTATGACAGTGGGATAGACTAAAGGCTATAAATAAAAACTTAAATATATGTTATATTGTTTTTATTAATTTAATTTATTTGTACTCGATATGATCTCCCAAGTTACTGTAAGCTTTGAAGGACTTTTAAATTCCCAGATCATGGGTATTTGATGGGGGAAAAATGTACGAATCACAAAACGTATACTAAAAATGTACGAGTATGTACCTTCTTTAGTTTCACTATCCGTGCGGTCCCGAGTAATTGTTTTAAATTTATTACTGCAATACATTTATTATTTATGGTTGAAACATTATCGTTGCGTACTATTATGTACAATTTATTAGTACGAAGAAACTCATTATTCATCCTTTGATTGTCCAATTACTTACGTTATGGTACACGTCTGTATTTCCGCTTTGGACGAAATTCGGATTCACATATAAAAATCAATATCTTAGGACATGTCTAGCCCCGGTCATCTGATCGCAAACTACGCCTGAAAAGAGCCTGTGTTATGGTGACCAGATAGATGATGACTAAATACTCTTTTAAACCCAACTAGAACAAATACTTGTGTTTAGTGCACAAATATACGTCCTGATTGGGAGTCAAACCCGCGATCCTATGTTAACATTCAGGTTCGCCAACCTCTGGTCTAACAGGCCAGTCAACTGCAAGCGACATGTTGGAACAGCCGCAGTCTGCCCTTTTTTGGTTTAAATACTTGTAATCAGGATAGTCACATTGTGTTGGGACTAAAAGAAAATCTAAGTCTAAATGTAGAGATCGCAGCTGGTGCTGTGTTTGATCCAGAAATAATTGGAGCGGGAATGTCTCTACAACTCAAATACATACATTGGTAGCCGACCGGTACAATGACCGATAGAAAAGTGGAATTAGTTAACATATGATATTATTTCTTAATTTATTTTTATTATATTACAATTTGGTTATGTTACAACTGCCTCGTTGGTCGAGTGGTCGCAAGCGCAACTGCCGATCGGGAGGTTCTGGGCTCAAATTCTGGGTCGGGTGCTATTAGATTTTTCTAATTTAAAATCTCTAGTAGTGACTAGAGTCTAGATCTGTGACCGGTGTATATCAATAGGCTCACCACCTATTCCATGTAACTTAATAACGTAATAGGTGAAACGTGCGCGTGTACTGTACTCCTCTGCCTGCCCCTTCGCTGATTACAGGCGTGATGTTACATTTGTTACGTTATATTACAAACCAGGTCCTATAAGTGATAAGCAAAGATCACCGAGTGTTAAATAAGACTATCGTTACAGACCCGACATACTTTTTCTACAATTATCGTTTTCTGTATACATATTTCGCTACACAGATTTAGGAAGCTTTTGACCCTTCCATCAATCTCTATTCGACATATTTGGTCGAGACAGGACAGTTTGTGTTTTTTAAGGCACCTACATCCCTGAACGTACGCAATTAGTTTGAATTTTAACTTCTAATTAAAGTTTTCAATGTGCCCACTACATGTTACCGGATACTTTGTCGGCACGAAAACCTTAAGATTTTCCTTTTTTTATATAATTGTGATATCTATTTTAAGAAGTTCACTAAAACTTGGTTATTACTTAATTACATCAAACTAAATTCAGGGGTTTTACCTTGAAAACAAAAAAAACGAAATAGTGTTTTTATATACGACTGATGTTCATTCACATCGTATAATCATTTTAACTAAAATTCTGTGTTAAATTAAAAAAAAATGTTACAAATAATATTGTAAATATGTAATAAAATAATAAAAAAATGCTTTAATTTTAATAAAGGCTCTGTGTAGTTAGTCTAGCACAAAAGTATTAGAGAGCTACACAGAGCGAGGTTGAGAGATAAAAGATGCACGTTTTCATGTGTCCACTATTCCCACCCTTGAATATAATAGATATGTTAGCACATGGTATTACAGTATCAATATTCTATTTGATACTAGAACAATGTAAGAGTAATATTGTACGAAAGCCATGAGAAACGTGAATTATATTAGAAATATTATACGTCGTTTTCATGTTTTCTTGCTCGAGAAACCTCTCTAGGTGATCCCAGCTTTGACAATAAGCTAAACAATGTACCAAATAGGATTTTTATGACGAAAATATTATCCTTTGAAAAGATTTTTGATAACAAATACTTGTCTTCAATGTTTCTTTGTGAGGGAAAAATTATTGCCTTTTATAAATGTTTTAAGAGGAGAACTATTGTATTATTATTATTGTCCCGCCATGTCATGTTCTGTCCCTCGCGTGTTAGGCAGACAGCACCGAGTACCAAAAATCTCTATTTTTATAAACCTTACGTGGTTCTTCTACATTTATGAGGAGAATACTTATTTTATATTATACTTTGATTTTCGAGCAAAAATAAAAATCAGAACAATGCAAGTAGGATGTAAAGGAAAACATAGTCAGTCCATGAATCAGCCAGCGGAACAAAAAAATATACTTTTCGAAGTTTCTGTGTACAACGACAAGGTACATACTAGACAATCGTGCTGTCCTAAACTGCGTCTCACTCACTGACATGTGACATCGTACCCAAACCCAAATCTATGGTAATTTAGCCACTAATTAACAAAGCAGAAAAATACAATAAAAATAAATGAAATGCCACCTAGATGACATGGTTTCGGTGGACGTGGGCTAATTCCTTATTTGCTATGTACATACATATAAAGAGGGCAGAGGAAAATTGTTGTATATTTGTCTCTGGACAAATGTGTACACACGTAAATAAATAAGTAGGTATGTGTTTTTATAGCTTTATTAACTTTATCCTTGGACGTACACACGTTCTTTGATGGAAGTTCATAAGTTGTTTTTTCTTATATGCTTTTAATAACATACATTTATATATATTCGACTTCAATCTTGGTTTTTCTATTTCATATCATTGTCTTTTTATATTTGAATAAACACCGTAGAAGCTAATGAGATGATACGTAACATTGTTCTGGTTTTGTAGAAAGCATAGTAATGTCTAAAATTACTTATTACCAAGACAGAAAATAAAAAAACATTGTTATAACCCTTGCTCAACCCTAAATACACACTCAATCTACATATATTTACGTGAAGAGAAATCTTTACACCCCTTTTCCTGTAAAGCGCCTTATTGCGCGAACGGAGGAGTATAAGATTTGGCGAGCTCAAAATGTAGGTATATAAAGGTGTACAGAAAGATGAATTTTATAACATGTATACAAATACAGCGAATGAAATTAAATAAAACATTAATTGTTTACGCTCATACTGTAAATATCAAACACATAATAGTCTGACATTATTCCTCATTGACTTTAAGAACTTCAATAACGTCTAGAATTGAAAAACAACGAATTACAGTTAGAATCACTACTGTTCAAACATTATTTAATTTGCCACATAATTTTAACTATTTAACTCTTGATTTGTTATAACTATTAAGTATAGAATTATGTATAGCTACATGGATATTTTTATGTATAGCTACATGGATATTTTTTCATTTACTACGCAATATGTGTACACATCGTGCATACTAAATACTGATTTTCTCGTTAATTCTCTCTCTGTTCTAATGAACGATTTCGTGATATAACTCGCGGGAGTTGACTAGGCATCTCGGTACAATGACGTCATAGCGACGCGTCAAAGACGAAAGCGGTAGGCATTGGTAAGCGAAGTCAGATGGTGACAGGGAGAGCGCAATCCTTGCAAGTACCAAGTCGATTTCTTCGTGTTGTACTATATTGCAATATACATGTCCGTTGTTCTCATTACACGTTTTCACGTCTAACTAATTAATAACCGCAGCATTGTGTTACAGTTTGTTAGTGCAGTTTTTTCCTGTTTCCGCAGGAAAGTAGATTCAACTCGCTAGAAGATACGAGTAAGATCAGGATTCTTTCTTCTAAGACCTTTATTTATATATTTACTAAGTCGAGGTAACAAAATAAGAATTTGTGAAAATGAAATATTCAATAATATAGGTACTGACGGATATTATCCGTCAGTATGTTATTAAATATTTTGCAAATACATTCATAATACATAAATACTCGTATTTTGCAAATACATGCGCGTAATAATAGATAATAAAGAAACTACTTTTTTTTAAATTCGCTATGTATCATCATCATCAATAATTTTATAGGTTAAAAGGTTACGCTCGCCTGTATGCTGCCCAGGCGCGATATTTTCGCGATATTTTCCTTGGCTATTGTAGCAAGTGATATTTAATCTTTAAGCGCACAGTTTTATGTTGGTGAAATGTAAGCCGATCATCTGTGTACGATGGTTATGCTTAATGACTGTCTGTCACCCAATATGGCAATGAAGACTTATGGTAGTTCTGTTATTAATTTGAAATTATAAATAGAAGCCTCTCTTCCAATTCAAGGACAATTGATCTAAATCAAGGGCCATATTGGTACTTAGACATTACTAAGGTCAAGAGTTAATTGTTAGTTGAACCAAGATCAACCGGAGTGCATCATCAGTGTCTAGCTGTTAAACTTAGAAATTATTTTTTATTTATTTATTGACTGCCTCGTTGGTCGAGTGGTTGCAAGCGCGACTGCCGATCGGGAGGTCCTGGGTTCAAATCTCGGGTCGGGT
>DWMG01001296.1:0-15573 GCA_018244855.1 Elbella merops
AAAAAAAAATAGGCCAAATCCATTTTC
Source organism: Elbella merops (assembly GCA_018244855.1). Taxonomy (NCBI): domain Eukaryota; kingdom Metazoa; phylum Arthropoda; class Insecta; order Lepidoptera; family Hesperiidae; genus Elbella; species Elbella merops. The sequence continues at coordinate 28 of DWMG01001296.1, forward strand.
AATCAAGATCTTGCACATGAAACTAAAATTTCTACTGTCCACATTTTTTCCGCAACTGCACTGAACCTGAAGCTATTTCTATCTTTGTCCATTAAAATTCGTCCACACTGATTAAAAAATATTGGCCTGTTTGTCTTGCTAGATTAATTTTTATTACAGAATATTATTAAAACCGATGATGTTTTAAAGGTTCTTACACGATTTTTAGTACCATATTATATGTAGAATCAAAATATGTAGGACAATCTAATTATGGAATGTCTTTTTTATTGTAAGTGCATGGTAGCAGTTTTCAGCAAGTAGCAAGTAAGTAGCAAGTTTCTATTGTATTTAATGTGTATAGGAGATTTTCTCACACTGTGTCACAAAAATAACATACCACCAAATGTAGTCGAATGGAAATAAATTTGTAATTAATTTAGCATTAGTTTAATTAAACTCTTAAGGCCACATAGGTACCTATATGTAAAATATCTATTTTCATCGATAAGAAAACGTCACCAGAAATGGTAACGAGCTATGTTTGGTGAAACTCATTATGGATTAGTTATAATTACGATTTGAGATAATTAAATAATCTCGTTTAGAATCGTCCATTAAAAAGCTAATGTCAGTTACGTAAAGGGTATTTCAAACGCTTGATAAGGAGACAAATACGATGGTAACATAACAAGAATTAATACGTATTTATCTTTACGTTCAAACGGGTTTCGAATGCGCGTGGGCAGCGGAAGCTCGGTGTGCATGAAAATGAAAAATGATAAAACACCTCGGCTCTTCTTAATAGCTCTCGTGTCGTGGACTCTGACATGACAGAAGTAGCCTCACGCCGCATATACACTATCCTGCACTGTCCTATACGACATTAATAAAACCTTAAGACCTTACAAGTTAATCTGTCTTTGAAATTTAAAAACATAATTTAGCATGTAAGTTTGTTTCTAGTCACAAGCACAGTAAAAAATCGGTAAGTAACAAATAATTAAAATCAACCTTTATAGGTTGATTTTAATTATTTGTTACTTACCGATTGGAGGTTATCTCCAACAAGCCGCTTAGAAATAAAAAAACAACTTTCAAGTGTTATTTAATTTGAAATTCAAACACGCCATTTAGTGTGTAATATTTAATTGATTGACACCACACAGAGTGGAAACACTATATTTCATGTTGTATACCTACCTATAGATAATATTTTACACTGACAGAGTTTGTCTTGTCGTTGGTTCTGTAGACATGATTACACATAAACAATAGTAGATTTCAAACTCCAAAAGTAGACTCCAAAGAATAATTGAAGTAAACTGTACCTATGTAAAAACGTAACTTCACGCCTCTAATCCCCGAAGAGGTAGGCAGAAGTAAACTGTATGTGTACTAGAAATAGTGATAGATAATAAATAATTGCTATTATTATCGGTCGCGCAAATGGGATATGTCAGAGAGCACAGAGGGCCAGGTATCATTATCCTTAAATTGTATACGCGCTTTTTCTGCATATATCATAGGTATATGTAATACTACCTATATTAATAGAGTACCTATATAATATTATTTGCTATTCAAAATGTAATTCAAAAACTTAAAACTGCAGTGTACTGTGGAATTCAGCTCTGTGTGCAAACGTCTTTAGTTTTTGTTGTTTATTCTAAAATATAGCCGCCATTCATTTTTATAACGCGCGCGCCATATTGAAATATACCTATTCGTTCTTTATTTAGCGAAAATTTTGTGGGATATATGGCGCCCTTAAACATTAATTGGAGTTTAAATCAATATTAGGTGTTTTTAAATATTACTTACTTTGTGAGATTGTTTTTGTTCACTTCTAAATGTAGGTATTGCTTTTTGTAACTTTATCTTTATGATGTTATAAGAATATTTTCGCTATTTATTCGTTTAAATTAATACAATATGTGTATGCAAATAAAACGTAATATTTTGGTAAATAAATGATATTTAAAATTTAAATTAATTGTCATTTCAAATATGAAATAAATGTATTTATTAATCAAAGTTCACACACTTTCAAAAAAATGTGTTTATTATCTTAATTATATAATAACGCTAGAACCATTACGATGTATGCAGATTTAGTACGACAGGTCTTCATACTTAATACCTCCAATTTCTTCCAGTTCAAAGTATTCAAACGAATGAGCTATTTCTCTGAATTACTTCACAATTAGAAGCAGTAGCTCTCGTTCGTTCGCATAAATTGAATGAATGAGACACTTTCAAAGCGTAGTTTGTATGCGCAAAGCGATCTATGTTAGCACAATATCATCGTCTCGGTTATTAATGCCCCAGACGTGGTCGTCCTTCATGTATAATAACTATTCGCTTCCAGTTAATCTGTTTAAGAAAATTATTCATTCGAACTCATAAAGATGTCTAATGTTAAGGATTTCGAAGAAACATTTGTTAGTTGTCTGAAATGAGTTCAAAAATACCATTATTATTTCTTTGTTTATTCGTTCATTGTTTCGTTCGTTTGTTCATTCATTCGCTCGCTCGTTCATTCATTCGCTTGTTCATTTATTCATTCGTATTTTTCACACGTTATGTACATACATTTGCAATTTACAATACCTGATGACTTCATTTATATTTTAATAAAGACATATTTAAAACCAAACCAAAGACATATTTAAAACCAATGATGATAACACTAATACAATTATTATTCATCTATTGTACTTAATAATATGTTAGAAACAATAATAATTGATTACTGAGGCTACTTCGAAATGTAAAGTAACAAATATACATTAACATTTCTTTTACAAAGATTCCTAACAGCCACAGAACTACACAACGGCTTAAAATCCCACATATTATCCTTTAAAAGTTCCTACATCTCAACGAATCCCTCAAAGTATGACACCGAATTTTCCGCAACAAGATGTCACTGACTCGACCCAGTGAGGTAATGGATTAAATCCACGCAGAGTGAAAAGGACCCCGCGGATGTCTCCAGCACAAAGTCGACCCATTTAATTTCGAAATTGCTGTCACTGAATGAACAGATGGTATATGTTTGTTACGACTGCATTGTTTTTCGTTTTCAAGAGTTTTAAAACTATATATTCCTATTCCACTGCGGGACGTAAACGTAACTGGTGAGACATGGGAGTGTACTACTGTCTACACTACTGTCTACCGCTTCGGGGATATTACAGTCGTGGTGTTACGTTTTGAAGTGTTGCTTGCATGTGGTTCAATCTGTATTCACCTATATTTTTAATAATGTACGTCGTAAATTGCAACGTTATTTTTATATAGAAATCTATCTACAAATTTATATACCCCCTAGTGAGGATGACTATCTGCGAAAGGCTGCAGGCAGAGGTTGGATGCGGCAAGCCTAGGACAGGGCGCAATGGCACTCATTGGGGGAGGCCTGGCCTATGTCCACCAATGGACTTCCAAGGGCTGATGGATGAATGGGAAGGAATTGTTCTTAGTTACATATTTATTTGGTGGATTACTTTAATAGAAAAACATAAAAGAACATCACGCCTGTAATTCCTGAAGGGGTAGATAGAGTAGTGTAGTACATTTTCACGTTTCACTAGTTATTTTTACGTCCCACCATGGAATAGATGGTGAATGTATTACCTTACACCGAGCACAAACTCTGAGCCACTACTGGAAATTTATGCTAAAAAATTTAAGTCAGAAAATTCAATAGCAACCGACCCGGTAATCGGACCGAGGCCTTCTGGATCAGCAGTCGCGCTTGCAAACAATCGACTAACGAGGCTGTCAATAGATATCTTTTAAGTACATTCGCACTTTCAAAACTATAATATTCCAATAGTCTAAATACTAAGAGCCACAGAACACACCGAGGGGAGATGGGTAAAGCTCCGGAAATAAGCTTTGAACGGATCGAGCTGTTCAAATAATGCCAGTATAATAGGCCATTCAGGGGATAGTCGATAGTACATTTGTGTAGGAATATATATGAAGCTACCTATACTGTATTTATCGGATTGTTTATTATTTATCCATTTATTCTTCCGTTCATGAATTCGCTCACACATTCATTCGTTCAAGAATTCATTCATTTATTTATAATTTGCTGATTGGCTTGCTAATTGACAATAAGTTCAAAATTTATTTCTCTGCGGTAATCTCCTTGCAAACTCTATAGGTATTATGCCAAACGGGTTTAAAGAAACTAAACATATCTTACAGATGTTCTGTGAAGTTTAGTATGCATTGAAACAAAGTACGGCCTAACTACGGCGCTTCAAACAGCTGAAACTAATGGTTAGTAAATTATTAAAACTGATTTAAAATTTAAATAACAGTTGAGCTTCAGGTAGAAATAGCTCATATGAACATATAAGAACAATCAAAGATAAATTAATTAAACGTTAATCTGACGACGTTAATGGCTGAACTATCAAAAGCTCGTTGGATAAGAGTTGGCGGGAAGACAAAGGGGCGGAAATGGGCTTTCAGTAGCACGAAACGGCACCTACTTGCGAATTAATGCAGGAAGCGGATTATAGCAGATTTAGAGAGGACAGGTTGCCTTAGACGGAGCTATAATATAACTAGCTGTGCCCCGGGGAATCACCCGCGTATAAGAAGTCGCAGATATATAATTCACACTACTTCAACATAAACAATATATCTTTATATTTATAAATTGCGTGTCATGTCATTTGTTCGCGATGGACTCCTAAACTACTGAACCGAATTTAATCAAATTTTGCATGCTATGGGCCGGTTTATCCAACGTGAAGATACGATAGTTTAGGTATATATCAATTTATAGTTGCAATAATTTGTTATAACGAATTATTTGTTTATAATCTAACAAAGAGTTAATTATTAGTTAGTTCCATAAAATTGTAATAGATGGCGGTGTAAAGTAGTTAGTCGGCTGGATTGAGTGATTATCCAATAAATGGCGCTATGTCAAAAGTACAAACGTTTCATATAAGCTACAATTTACTTCACGTCACACCAGCGTAGCTGGCCAAGTGTTGCTGAGCCTAAAGTAAAGTTAAATTTATTTTATAAAATACGTTTACTTTAGGAAACTTCACACTTTATGTACTTATAAAAATCTACGGGTCACGATTTTTCCGGGTCAATCTTGAAACTACTAGACCGATTTTAATAAAATTTCGCACAAATATGTAACTTTGTTCAACTTAAAATATAGGCTACATTTTATTTCGATTAATGACTGCGGATTTTTTATTGCAATTTTTTTTATATAAAAAATCATTATAATATTGATTAATTTTATAAGTTTGAGCAGATGCCGATGTTAGTTAATCTGTTGGTAAGACACCTTTATAATTTAGATACCAAAGTGGACGGCACTGTGTTTAGATTACTATCAATGATTTATTTTACACGTGTTCATTTATTTACGATTGTTCACATGTGTTATACGTATGTATATACGTTATGGAAGCGTTTGTTAGACCCGGTAGGTGGCGCTGCTATTTGTATCTCACAGAACCATTTTAATGACATTTTTGTGTGCTTGCGAGGGGTCCCTGCAAGGCTTGAATTCACAAATGGACCCGGTAGGTGGCGCTTCAGTCGGTGTATCATCAAATTGAATTTGCTGAACAATTGAGAACATTACATAATTTTCAGCGGTCCTTTATATATTTTTAGTATTTTATTAGTAATTACGCAATCACCAAATTAAAAGTTTAATGATTAATTTAAATTTATTGGAAACTGCTTTTTCGGGCAGTTTTACATTATCTTCTAATCTATATAACATGCTATAAAATACAATGTTTATTTTCTTAAATTGTCTTTAAGATGAAACAATTTTTTTCGTAAGTATTTACATGCCATGCCTTATAAAAATACTGATAAATCACCTTTTAACTTTCAATAAATGCATACCTTATTGTAGCTTATTTATAACAGATAGATATATAAATATGTACATATGTACAGGTAGTACACTACCGTCTATGGTAGTTTGTTATAATAAATATGCTCTATCTGTAACGACCTCATAGTTTCCTCCCTCTATTGGAATTAATAATTAATCCAACTAGTACTCCGAAGGCGACGTGACTGCTTCTTCGGGCAGAGATATCTGCAAATGTAGCTTATAAGCTTAACTCTCTAAACCTGTCTCATATATTATGACCCTGCGACTTCGCTATCTTTTAAATTGACACACGCACAAGTTAAATCTTTATAGTCTTTAAAATGTTACTTAATGTATTATTATTATTATTATTATATTGAGAGTGTACTACACTCCTCTGCCTACACTTTCGGGGATTACAAGCGTGATGTTAAGTTTTTTTTACGTTTATTATTATTAACAAATATAATATTCTAATTCACGCTAACAATTCTTCTCCTACAGTACTGTTGTACGGCCGGTAAGACATGTTCATTACTGGCAGTATTCACTTGTGACTTTTGATCGCTCATGTTCCATTATTTTCGTTAAAAGAGTATAAAAATTTCTCTTGTTCACTGCTTTGCTCCATGACCATATTTGCTTGATGGTACTCGACATATATGTATATCTATTATTATTAATAGGTGGTGAGCCTGTCGCCATACACCGGGCACAGATCGACATTCTAAGTCACTACTAGAAATCCTAAATTAGAAAAATACAATATTACCGACCCGGGATTTCAATCCAGAACCTCTCGATCGGCAGTCGCGCTTGCAACCACTCGATCAACGAGGCAGTCAACTATTATTAACAATAATGTTGTAAAATAGGTCGTTTTATAAATGTAACAGATATCTGTCCTTAATTTTAGCATTATATGTACAAGTCAGGATGGCCGAGCGGTCTAAGGCGCTGCGTTCAGGTCGCAGTCCACTTCTGTGGGCGTGGGTTCGAATCCCACTTCTGACAACAATGATATCTTATGTGTACTTTTTGTTTTTAATATATTTTCACTTTATTAATATTTTTGATTTGTAATTTTTTAATAAGCTCTTGTTTTTAATTTTAATGCAATTAAAATCAATAGGCTATAGCAACATCTAGTGTCCTAATTTTTAACTAAATAGCGTAACATTTTTATTCTAACGTAATTACAATAGTTGTAAGTTTTGAAATAGCCGTAGGTCGGAAAAACTTAAACTTTTATTATATATTTTCAAACTTAAATTATATATTTTCTGGGATAATAAACTAACAACACTTTCTGGGATGGGACGTAAACTAGCTGTATGGAAAACTTTATACGATTCCAGACAGAATTTTTTGCGTGATTGACGAACATACATGTAAATTGATAAATATACATATTAGTTTCATAATAGTATTTTATTGTTATTATAATTGAATAAAGCTTGTTGTCTGATTTCATGAAAACAATCCTATATTTTTGCAATATTACAAAAGTTATAAATTGAAAAAGAAGGAAGTTTCTTAAAATTATTGTTATTGTAACGAGGAAAATTTAGTCATATTTATGTTATAAAGGGGCCGTTACATTACGTCACAGTAAATAGGCGAGGGGACAGCGACAAAAGGGGCGGAAATGGGCTTTCAGTGACTGAGTGCGCGACACGCACTGGCGCATTTATATAGGAAATTAGTCATCATAGTTTTGGATTTTGCATCAGTATCGTCATTTAGAGGCCCTCCAGCCAGCTGGATTGACGACAAAGTGATAAGCAGTGGTTGCAGACACGTTTACAAAATAAAAATGCTTCTTATGTGCAACGTCGAATAGAATTATTGCCAGAACAGAACAGAAAGATGATATTCTCTTCAAGGGATCGTTGTGTATGTCGGAATGACTGTCTGATTGCTAATTTTATGGAAGCTACGTAGCGTTATGTCATGGTACATGTTTATGGGGATATAAATGAACGGGTGGGGAAGAGATTTTAGTACGATGTGCATTGCGGATTAAAATTACGAAATGAGTACAAATAGCCGCTGTTGCAATGTTTTTGTGTGTGTCTTTGATGCCTTTAAACGTGTCTTCATACTTTTCGCGATTTTAAATCCCGGCTTACCTCAAATTTTAGCTTTGAATTAGCAAAAAATATTTTAGGTTGTTTTCTCTAGGAAATTTTTCACTGTATTGATTTTCATAGATACAGGATCCATTTTTGTGTGTGATTATAATGCTTTAAAATTTTTCTTTGCCGTTTTCACAAATATATTCCTGCCAATAAGTTTCCATGAAATTTTACTTTCGATAAGGATAATCCTTATCGAAAGTAAAATTACTTTTAAATAAGAGTATCGAAAAGAGTATCGAAAAATAAGAGTATCGAAAGTAAAGTACTTTTAAATAATGATTCTTGGCTTTATGTAAACTGCAATTTTATCTTGTGTAATTGTATATTTACGAGTATTGATATTAATAATGATATTAGTGGTTGGAATAATACTGGGTAGGAATATGAATGTTTATTGAAGACATTCCAATAAATATATCAAAGGAATGACACACTTAAATTTCGAATTGTGAAATTTGGAATTGCGCAGATCGTTTAGCTCAAACAAATTTCCATTCCAAATAATTCGCCAGCTGTTCTATATTTCACATTATATTGTGTGCTTTACAAATATTCGTAGTACTGGCTGATGCTATTTTCATAGAGAAAATGAGCTTTCTGGACTTTCGAATAAATACGACGTATTTCCAAATAACATGCAATACTTTTATCATTACGCACGAATGGAAATTGACATTTTCTAAAATGATTTAGTAACAATTAATAATGTTTTATACAGGAAACAAAAAAGTCAAACAGGTTTATGAGAATGTAAAAAAAAAACGTAACTTCACGCCTGTAATCCCCGAAGAGGTAGGCAGAGGAATGCGGAACACTCCCATGTTTCACCGGTTATGTTTACGTCCCACTATGGAATAGCTGGTGAACCTATTGCTATGCATCGGGCACATATCCAGACTCCGAACCACTACTAGAAAATCTAAATTAGAAAATTTTGTAGAGTACGACCCGGAAATAGAGCCCGGGACCTCCCGATCGGCAGTCGTACTTGCAACCAACACGACCAACGAGGCAGTCAAATGAGAATGTAATTTGGCGGTATTATTTCTTAAAAGTATTTGTTTCCAAACTACTAGCACTGTAGGAGTTATAAATAATAGGACATGGGTAAAGTTCACATAGCATAATAACAGCAGTGATAGCTTAGTGGTTAAGAATTCCGCCCCTCACTCCAGGAGTGCCGGGTTCTAATCCATGGCGCGCACCTCTTTACAAAAGTGCGTTTTTAAATTGAATATCACTTGCTAACGGTGAAGGAAAACATCGTGAAGAAACCTACATATCTTAGAAATTATAAAATAAAAAATTCTAAGGTGTGGTAAGTCTGCCAATCCGCACTTGGCCAGCGTGGCAGACTATAGCCTTTCCCCCTCTCAATATGAGAGGAGACACATATTCCAACAGTGGAATTATAATGAGTCGGTTATTTATTATTTATTTAAAGTTCACATAAAAAATTATAAGGAAAGAGAAATGATGATTTGAAAAAACAATGGCTTCCAAATTTGAATGTGTCCACATTATTTCTGAACGCTTATAAGATAAAAAGGTTAAAGTTGACGCATTTAAAAACTCTTACGACCATATATTTCTTTAATTGGAATTAAGGACTGAATTATTGCAAAGTGCCATCCTTTTTGGCGCCGTCTGTTAGCTGTTATAATGATTGGTAGGGCACCTTCGCAAAGCTGTTAACGAAGACTTTTTAATCTTTTTGAGGCAAAACGTATCGATTCCAAAGTTATCGCTGCCGCGATCTGGGATTGGCTGGAATTCGTTCAAAATAAGAATTAGTTTGCAAAATGTAAGTCTAACGAGGGGCAAAGTGATATATTGGGATATGTTCATTTGGCGCCAATTCTCAAACGATTTTTTTTTTATGTTTGACTTTAATGTTCTGATGGGTAGTTACATAAATTTGTTTTCGTAAAAAAATGTGATTCAAATTGCATACGTCTGCACCCAAATATTCAGGTCGGGTTGAATCATCAGTGATAATGGTTTTTGGAGACCAGTTTTTGGCCCGAAACCAGTTTCGGTGTTCAATTCTAAATGCTATCTGTCGAGCAATCTTGCAATCGTTATTAAGATCAAATGTATCATACTATAAATTATTTTCAAACTGACTCGTTGGTTATGTATTTGCAAGTGCGACTACCGAGCGAGAGGCACTGGGGGGTCCCGGGTTGGCTATTATTGGGTTTTTCTAGCTTGAAATTCGTAGTAGTAGCTCGGAGCTTGGATTTGTATACGATGTAGCTGATTGTAACTCGGAGGGATAGGTGGGAGCCCATGAAGGAACTTGGATAAGTAAGAATTCTGTACTGAACACACACGTGCGTTAGGGCGGGACATAATTTGATCACATCAGTAGACATATTTGCTGTCTATTATACCTACTCCTTAAGGGACTTAACATGAGGGTGTAATAATAATATTAGTACAATCTATTCGATACATTCATATAAAAAACGAGGCAAATGAAAATTTGCTTTTTAAAAGCCTTGCATTTATTGTTGCGGCAAAGGTAACTGACCGCGGTGCGTGCATGCGGGCATTCGTGGTATCCCTGTCAGTTCGTTTCGCTTTGTACATTATTACACCCGTATGGTCAGGTTTCAATAGTTAAATATTCAATGTACTGGTTGAAACTTAACTCATAAATTATTATATCATCATCCTAGACATCAGACCAACGTAACGCGTAACGTAACGCAGGGAGCACAGAGTGCCGAATAGTTCAATTGTTACAGGCTTGGCGTGGCGTGCTTTTAAATTAATCACTCCCATCATATATACACGTATGCCGGTTTCAAAGATCTCAGCCAGTATCTGTACTATTTAATCAAGTCAATTGTCTTAGGTTCTGTCAGTATCTGCATCCATCAGTATTCGCATTAACACAGATAAATGAAAAAAATAATAATAAATTAAATAATAGATAATAACTAAGTAAGTAATAGATTAATTAAATATTTATTAAATTAGTGATTAGATTTGAAATATTAATTAAATGAATAATGGCGCAAATCCATTTTTTACATATGGTATCATTATTCAATTGTCTATTGATAATCCAAAGACATTATTTGTCGTACAGCAATAACTTCGGCGTTACTGTCAACATGGCGGCGTGCGCGTGTGCGCTTTTTGCACGACGTAATCTGTCCGCGACAGGCGATATTTCAAGCTACAAATTTTATATTGCATTAGTTATAATATAATCCATTTAAATAACTCAACAAAATCTCTTTCAATTTTTCTTGCTATATGTAATAATGAAGGCTTTTTCTTTTTAAATAGATACCGCACTTATAAACAGACGTTTACTATGATTATAGACAGATATTTACTGCAGTATATAAATATTAAGTACCTATATTTACGTAGACATTTACTGTGGTTGTAGCAAGAGGTTTATCGCTATATCTACTGACTGTTTCGTTGTTCGAGTGGTTGCAAGCGCGACCGCCGATCGGAGGTCCTGGGTTTAAATCCCAGGCCAGGTACAATTGGATTTTTCTAATTTAGAATTTTTGATAGTGACTAGTAGTCTGGATCTGTGACCGCTGTATGGCAATAGGCTCACCACTTATTCCATGGAACAAACGTAACTCGTGAAACGTGGGAGTGTACTACACTACTCTGGTTACCCGTTCAGGGATTACAAGCGTGGTTGTACGTTTATATTTACTGTGTTTTACATAGATAAAAAGTGCTGTTACGGAAAAATATAATTATAGATAACCATAAATGAATGAATATTATCTAATGTTGTCACTGACTGACATTTACGAGTATATTATATATAATATACTCGTATATTATATATTATTATCTTTAAACAACATCAAAACAATAAACAACTATTATATAACAATAAGTAATACAATATTTAATTTTTTATGTGAAATAAGATGCCTCTACTGCGTAGGTTCGATTTTACTGTTAAAAGATGAATTAAAACAATGTTGGAGTATCATCGCAGAGAGTACCATGGGGCTCGTAGGCGTCTGCCGCTCTGTCTGACCTCGTGTGGGAGTGGATCTTATAACGCTGATTTTGTATTACCGAGACTGCTACCTCTAAAAGCTGAGACAAATCGATGTTTCGTTCGCTGGATCTAATATATCGCTATCTGTACCAATACTTGAGCGCTTTTATAAGGCGTCTGTGGGCACATTTCGCAAGCTGGGGATGTGGAGTGAGGATCGCAGGACATAGCTTCTGGCGCCGTTTGCGCTGTTGCCCATCGGTGATCCGTGTAAATATAACCTAACTCCACCTAACGCAGCCCAACCTAACCTAAACTAAATTAATCTCTCCAGGCTTTACGAGATATGTTTAATTTTGAACTAAACTGTTATGAAAAGTGATGAGACATCTACTTGGTGTTGGTTGTGTTCGCGACGAACTTAATAAAGCTCTCGTCTATCAGTTATCGCGTTGCGCACGGAAGCGAGGCGGCCGCACGTCGGGATCCTACTTGTCGATTCTGAATCCATCCGACATGCGATTATGAGTTACATATGGAATATTCTAGAAAACCACTCACGACGAGTGATAAGTATATGAAGAACGTAGCTTGTTTTATAACAAATGTTACGAATGTTATTATCGCTACTGGTAAAAATATATTTATTATTTATTGTTACGTAATGTAACGCCACGCCTGTAGGCCCCGAAGAGGTAGGCAGAGGAATATAGTACACTCCCAAATTTCATCAATTACGATTACGTCCCGCTATGGAGTAGGAGTTAGCTTATTGCGATATATCTGGCACAAATTCAGACTGAGCTTCTGTTAAAATTTTCAAGTTAGAAAAATTCAATAGTCCCCGACCCGGGAACCGAACCTAGGTTCTCTGGCTCAGCAGTCACGCTTGCAAATACAAGAACAACGAGGCAGTGAATCATAAATATCTATGTATAATAATTTATGTGATAATTGTATATGTACAGACGAGGTGATATTTAATTAAAATTGTAGCTTTAGTTGGAAGTCACACCTGTGTACACGACTGTACGTAGGTACTCTCGGCCCACTCGCGAACCGCGTTCAAGAGTCATTGTGGGATTGCATTTTCTCCAAGAAAGCACTAAAGTCATCTCATAATTGCTTGTTCGCTGCGAATGGGTATAATTTGAGTTGTATTTCATAACTCGCCATTATAATGTACTCTCTGTGGGATGCATCTATAAGTACAACCACATTAGTCTCAATTCCCACCATGGAAGAGTCGAGGGAAAGCGTCGCAATTTTTTAATAGAAAATTATTCTACCTCTGTCAACTAATCTGCAAATTTGTTTACAGAAAATATACAGTCGCAAGTCGCATTCGAACAAATGCTTACATTTTCATTATATTTAAACTACATTTAAACTACATTTGCAAAGTTGTTTTGCTTGAATTGTATAGACACGATGTCTTAAAGCGTTGTGATCACTACTCAGATTGTTACATAAATGTAATATTGTCGTTTTCAGGCACTTTTATATGTGAACTTATTTTATGGATTGATCTGAAATATGTGTGGATACTGTTGATACCCGCGATTTCGTCGGCGTTGGTCATTATGGTATTAACAATATAATTTATGTACATATATACAGAGTAGGAACGGCTCAGGGTCTGGATATATGCCCGATTCATGGTGAAGAGCTCGCCATTTATTTCATAGTGGGACCTAAACGTAACTGGTGAAAAATGGGAGTGTACTACATTTTCTGCCTACCTTTTCCATCATAACCTTTTTATTAAGAGAATTTAATATTTAAACATTAAAAATATCTACTTTTTAATAACAACCATAATAAAATACTTTAGCTTAGTTTTCTGTGTATATTTTATCATCCTAAGCGTTTAAAGCGAACCTGACCTTTCAAGAGCGACAAGAAGCTCTATGGTGGCGTAGTCACCGGATGCTCGGCGCAGCACCCAGTGGTTCCTTATTGTTCAAGCAGTAGTTAGAGCGCAATAAATCGCCCCAACTTCCAGCAGGCAATAATTCCACAGTAGAAAGTTTATGTAGCGTTATACCCTTAACAGACGGGCTCGGAATATCTGTTTATTTATAGTATCTTAGAGCGTTAACAGTAATAGAGTTTGTAGAACTTACAAAGTTTATATTTGCGTTTGTTGAAAATAAAGCTAAATTGACCCAACTGGAGGGGGCCTATGTTCAAATAGAGGTTCCTATCCTGGACTTATTCACGGCAAATGGTAGCGGTTGTGGCATACATTAGGAAAGGGAATGTCCAGCAGTGGATCAGCAGTACACGAGAAAAAAAATGTGCGATTAATAAAATTAGTTTTTATTTATTTACATGCACGTGTGTAAATGCTTTATTTTGGTGGTGGAAAATAACAAAGGTTTTCTAGTTCTATTTTAAAGATTTATATACCTGCTCTCGTAAGAAGAAGCGCTGGTATTTCAGCTTTAAATGATATCTGAGATTTACACTAGATTAGGTTTCCTAACCATTGGCGTTGGCCAATCAGCCGAATTTTGTAAATTTATTCATTCCTGATTTATTAAAATAATGTTTTCACAACCTCTACGTTTTCTTCGTAGTCTAACGTTATTTCCTTTACAGTAAGCGTCTACGCCTCCGTCGTTAGCGTAAGCAGACTTAACGAGATGTACCTACGTGTATTTAGATCTTTTAAGTATTATTAAAACGTAACATCACGCCTGTAATCCACCAAGCGGTGGGCAGACGAGCGAGAAACACTCCCATTTTAGGTATTACTATCTAAAAAATGTTTAAAATATATAATTTTGGTATTAAACGCCTCGTGAGTCTTTCTTTATACACATGATTATATGTACGAGTACCAATTTAGCTCCCTTATGTTTTTCGGGATAAACATATTATACTCTTTGACATAAGAACCTCACTAACGTTTATATTTGAAATTTCATAAATTATGTTCGAATTACGTTCGTTATTGTACCACTAGTTATTCTTATTGTGCAAAACACGGCCAGTCCATTGATGCTACGTACGTATCAGTCGTTGAACAGGTTCAATGTCGGTAACTATTCAATCGTAAGTTTGAAGCGAGACAATCTTGTGTTCGTACATAACCTAAGTTAAGGTAAGGTGCGGATCATTTACATGCTGTTTAGTTCAACCGACTGAGTCAGTGTGCCTATTTGTTCAGCTAGTAACGAAACCATGTAGGTGAGCAGTCAATGATAATTTATTCGGTTTATTAGAGTGGCGACGCGTTCTTTGGAATGTCCAATAACTTCACCTTATGTTATGCAAGTGTCTGCCTCGCTGGACTAGTGAATGAAAGCACGACTGCTGATCAAGAGGTTGTGGCATCGATTCCGCGTCGAGCTAACTGTTATTGTCGTTAAAAACATAGAGTCTGGACTTTTGCTCAAAGTGTAGCAATAAGCTTACTTATCATGCTAATAGGGAAGGTACTGACTCCCGGGCCACAGCTCGCGCTTCTCTGGGAGCCAGGGCTCTCTGCTTGTAATGTAACATACTTTGATCAATAAATTATTATTATTATTATTATT
>DWMG01001297.1:0-15570 GCA_018244855.1 Elbella merops
ATGTTTGTTAATTAGTATTTGTGTAAACAGTGGAACATTGAGGTGACCTATGATAATATTTCTCATTAGTGACTAATTATCATTAGAAGAACGTTCTTTAGAAGAGTACTGCGCATAATAAACATTTAAAAGACAGTGTAGAATGGAAGTGTTATGGAAATTGGAATCTTATGATGGTTTTAAAGTTATTGGACTCGCTTTTGGCGCCTTGGTAACTCATTTTAACGGTTCATTCTTTGCAATATCTTCTATTCTTTCGTATTCTCGTGTATACGTTTGTACTCACAATTCAATTACATCTAGCGGCGATTGTATATTACACGTTTCTTCATTCATTCTAAATGCTTTGTTGTTGACTGTTCTACTTTCACTGTCTTTGATTATAATGTCATACACTTGAGTAAAAACGTCATATTTCCTTTTAAAATACGCGTTTGTAAAGACTACATTAAGTCTTTTACGGGTTTTTACGGTTTTTTTTTTAAACATCGCATAATATGTTTTTTCTATTGTCGAATTGTCGATATATTTTATACATTTCGATGACGTATTATTTAATCATGTCTACATTTTGCAGCACGTGTATTTAAAATAAATTCCTGATTATCACAACACAGACAATGATATAATTAACTTCTTGCTGAACAGGTCCTTAATATTATTGATACGCCGGTCACAAAAACCGTGGTCCATAATAGTAGTCGGTCCACTCTTTTCTTATGCACCCAACATTAAATTCGATGTAAATAAAACTCGCGTATGGCTTTCGATTACGTTCTTATGTGAAAGAACTGACCGCGCCGCTTTTAAATTTCCAATGAACACTACAATTACTTAAACGTCAGGACTAAATCTGGAACCAGTTTTAAATGTTTTGCGGCTACACTTTCATTAGCCGAGTGTTCTCAGTTTGCGAACTCATCGTTTGGAATGCGGTTTTTTGCATCGCAGGAACTTGACAGGTTTCATTACCGTTTCTACTACTGTTATTTTTCTCACCATATCATCTGAAACCGAGAGTTGAATCATAAGCCACTCGACTCCCGATATCATTCAATATTGATAAATTTGATTCTTGTTCACTTGTCAATCTCAATAAAGTTTTGGAAAAAGTTTGCTTAGGTAAGGTATTAAATTACATGGACTGATCGGTGTAATTATATTCAATTCGTGTATTATGAACGGTACTATAGAAAATCTATTTAGTCGTTAAATTTGACCTTTGTGTACAGTGAAACGTCGTATTCTATTTATGTTAACAACAATAAACTTAGCATTACATTTTTATTGCTTGCAGGTTCGACGATCTCTCAAATTACGGGGCAGGCGTAAAGAAAAGGAAAAACTTCCTTCCGGCATCACAGCTGACTACACCGCCTCATTGTTCGCCCATCTTGAGCAAGATTCTAATTATTCCAACTACCCACTCATCAGTACCTCTGGGTCAAATTCAAATCTAAGCGATGAGAATAACCATCTTTCCCCGGGATATCCCGCCACACACAACTGGAATAAAAAAGAAGGCATTTTGCAATCAGATAGCTCAGAAACATCGCTGAATTCTTTAAATAATCCAAATAATGTTAATAGCAGTCCACGACAAGCACCAAATCTACCTCCGATACCACCAAGACCGCCTAAGCGAGGAATCCTTAAAGGTCCACGTTTAAGCAACACTAGTTCTAATTCACAAGAAAGCAATGTTCCAAATTCCGATACAGTTGATTATATTAATGGTCAAGACCCTAACCAACTCGCAAGGAATACACAACAAAATGAAGTTATTTCTTATGGAATCCCACCATCTAAGAGCACATCGTCGAGCGATGACATGCAACATATACAAAATTTCACCAAAAAAGTCATTCATAGCCCTGTGGAGACCCAGTACAAAAATTATAAAAATAACTCTAATCCGGCTATTACTACGCAAGATGTCGATGAGACCCCAAAGACAAATGGTAACAGTTATCTTGGCGTTACGTCTACGTCGCCAAGTGCAGATTCCTTGACTGACACTACGACCAATTCCTCATTTGCTACACCCCCATTTTCTACCTCCCCCGTAGGCGAATCTCAAGGCTTCCACAGGTGGTCTAGAACGAGCACCTTTGATGACGTCTATTTACCTCTACCTCCATTGAATTCACTACAGTTGCCTAAACCAAGAGTATTAACGATCCAAAGACAAAAAGCTCCAAGAAATGACTTTGGCTTCAGTCTTCGTCGAGCGATGATCCAAGAAAGAATTTTTACTGGTGACAATAAAGACAATCACGGAGAGAATGGGCTTACTAATGGTGACAATAAATGTAATGGAAATAGTATTATGACTAGCAAATTGACATATAAGGCTGTGATCCTTGCTGAACCAGGTTCATATCCTGGCGCAAGTGAAACTGGTTTACTTCCTGGTGATAGACTTTTAGAGGTGAATGGAATTAACGTGGAAGAAAAGAGCAGGGAAGATGTTATCGACCTCATCAAAGGGAGTCAGGATTATGTTACAATTAAGGTGAGTATTTTTACTGTCATCAAGTTTATTTTAGAGTTTCGATTTTCCTTGAAAGGGAATTAAGTACTACGCACATCATAATGATGGTCACAAAATATAACAATACAAAAATCTATATTTGATATGCAGAATTAGTTTTAAGCAACTGAAAACGACACATTCCTTGTTGTAACTGACAAAATGTTGATTAAAGTTTGACAGTTCTGAAGCAGACTTAATGAATCGACCACATGCAGATTTCATTAATTGCAAAATATACTGGCAGGCTTACCTTGATTCGTCTGAAGTAATGATAAAACCAAGCTTGTTATTGTTGCTTTGATATAACATGTTTTTTGCAATCCAATTGCTATTGAACCTTTCACTTATCTATAAAATATTGAAAAATTTCAATCATATATTGAAATCTGAAAGGCAAAGCTTTACTCCTTCCCATCGCAAGTTACTTTCTTTAAAATATAGTCTTTTCAGGAACGCCTACTTTTCGAAATGAAACAAAATTGCACGCTAAAACGTAGATATTACATATTTCGTATCTAGGTCAACTTTTACAGTAAATCTGAATTTCTCCCCGAAAATTCGATATTAAACTGCAGTATGCTTGCGATGAATGTTCGTTTAGGTTGGCGACGACAGGCGGAAGTTTTTCATCGTCTGAGAATTTGAATTGAAAAGAGAAATGTCCGAACTTGGTACATTAAATTATTTTGTCATAATATATTATGATTTAATAAGTGTTGTATTTTGTAGTCGTTTCAACATTATCATCTGTTTAAAATAAAATTGCCTGCAACGTTTGAGAGGTGTCCGTCCACGAGATCTACTGTCATTCGAAACTTGTGAATATGTTTATTATACAAGTCAGAATTATTATAACGGTGTAATAAATCTTGGATCTTAACAATATTCCAAGCTATCGTGGATTAAGTTGTGGGACGACATCATTTCTAACTGCGACAAATAGTGACATGGAACGTCATTAGAAACTTTCGCACATCTTGGGTTCGTCACCATAAGATTTGTTTTGTAGGACCCATGTATAAGGGTGGATTTATATTTTATAGTTATTCAAACTGAAAGAATGTTAGAATTTTTAATTTTAATTTATTGATATCACAAGTTATATATTTCATGTCCTTATTCATTTATTAATGCCGATTATAGGCCTAAGCAATACATGACATTTAACTAAAATTTTGTTATGTTTCAACACTAACTTCGGACCTATACATGTAGTTCATGTGGTAATTTTAATAGTATTGCTTAACGATCGCTGCGGTAACGCCCATAAAATATTGAGTCGTGTGTTTTCAATAACTGTATTTTGATATAGCGGCGTCTCGTAACGCGGGCAACAGTATCAGCGACTAAATTCAAGTCATTCATCACTAAAACTGTCGTTCTGTTAGCAGTTAATGTTTTATTTCATTTTCTTAAACGGTATTACCTACTTAATGCTCGTTTTACGTTCGAAGTTATTCCATACTTTTGATCTATCATTCCTTAAGTATTAACAAATTAAGCCGACGTTACACGCGACCATTTGATCTTAAAGTAAGCCTGACGAGAGTGTGTTATGATACCTTCACGACTGATGTACTACATACATACTTAATGTTGTGAGTATGAAAAGGCAGTTCACCTTTTCTTTTCTTTCACCAGTTCCAAACTGTCATTGTCTTAAACCAATTTAAATATTTAAAATTTATTTAAAATACAGATGTCTGTTTTCCAACACGTAACATGACATGTTATTCCATTATATTGACTTTATCGGGGTTTTAATTAGGTTTTTCTAGATGAAGGATGTCGGTGTGATTATTCTATTCGAGGAATAATATATCGATTATTATTTCGATACCGTTGTAGGCACACAGACGTTGAGAATTTAGGAACGCCCGTCTATGAATAAATAATGAATCAAAATGCTATTATAGAGCTTGATTAGAACATAGATCTTGCAATTAATGGTTGTTATAACGATTTTTGTATAGTATAATATTTTTTGAATTTGTTAAAGTAAATTAATTAAAATATCTTGGATGTTAAAGTTGGTGGTATTTAGGAGGCTAGATCTTCTGTGCTCTAACAAATTTTTATCCGTAGTAATACGATGGGAAAGTTAACAAAGCATAGAGTAAATGGGGATTTATTTGATAATTAAGATAAACATTGCTAACATTGTGCCAGTTTTTTCTCGAAGGGGTAAGAGAGACTTGTAGCTTGTAGTATTGCAACGTTTCATCTGTCACGATATACGTCCCATGAAATAGGTGACATAACTCCATAACCCGGCATAAATTTAAACTCCGAGTCTAGGAGTAAAAAAAATATATAAGAAGTTATACATACTTAAGGTTTACAGAGTGACATTGTATTAAAGTAATATAATGTTTAAAAAAATGTTATGTATTAGCTTAGAAGTAATAACGTTCTGCCTTATTCCCAAATCTCTAAGGATCAAAAAATTATTTCTTGCGATCCTGTATTATCTTTAGACTTCAACGGTTATTTGCTTAGATAAAAAAGTGATTTTCTCGAAGGAACAAATAGTAGGTACTTCTAGTAATAAAATATTCTTATATCGTTTTCCACATGTTACATATATACAGGTGCAACCGATAGCAGAGCTGTGCGAGCTGTCGCGCAGGCGTGCCGCCGACGGTGGCGTGGAGGTCGAACTGTCGGACAGCAACGTGCGAGGCGGCACCCTGAGCCGCTCTGGCAGCCGCCGCTTCACCAGCACGCAGGTCAGTATTCAGTTCTAAAGTGTATTATGTTTATAGTATTTCATTGAAATGTTTAAGAAGCCCATCTGGTTAC
Source organism: Elbella merops (assembly GCA_018244855.1). NCBI lineage: Eukaryota > Metazoa > Arthropoda > Insecta > Lepidoptera > Hesperiidae > Elbella > Elbella merops. The sequence continues at coordinate 5,339 of DWMG01001297.1, forward strand.
ACAGGATAGAGATATTTAGTACTCGGTATTTTGTGATTACGTCTTAATGAATCTGGCCTGAGGGTATAGAAATAATATTAAGTATTTAATGAAATATTAGGTGTCAGAGCAGTTTGAAGATAACGGTAATTTTCGGTCATTGTACGATACGAGTACTTATATTTGTTATAGTTCTAATAATATTGTGAAATTTTTGTAATGATCGAGAAGTTGTGTGAGGAACGATCCGCACTTAGCTGCGAGTTTCTTTTTCTTGCCGATTTATTGCAGAGTAGAGAAGATAGATTTTACGAGCTCAAGGAATTAAACAATTTCTCATCGGGCCGTAAGATGAAAGCGCCGGCGCGTTGTAATACGATCAGTCACTGGCGTTTCTGCTTTCTTTTTTCTTTTGCACAATTTAGTTCGAGAAAATTCGATTTGTTAATTGAAAAACCGTGTTGCGTTCGTACACTTCACTTGGCGGTAATTGCTTGAAGAAATCGCCTTTTTGATTTTGTTTGGGGGGAAATGTCTATTTTTAGTTCGATTGCTATGAAATTCTTGCATATATTTTTATATTATTTTTCCATCTAGAACTGCTCTATGTTATAAACCAATCTAGAATTTATTCCATGTATCAATTTATGTTTATTGTAACCTACTTGTGACAATGTATGACGAAAATATGTCTTTTAATCTGTATGTAGTAGGGGTTTTGTGGATATTCGCATCCGCATCCGCAAATGCGGAGCATCCGCATTAATTTCAATATCCGCATCCGCATCAACTCATGCGGAGTTTTGGCGGATGCGGATATGAAGAAAGTAGGCGTTGGGAGGAAGTCCGAACATCGCTCCCTCCACAGATCGCTAAGCGATTTTCGATTGGTGGATTAGCCGCACTATGAGTGTCCACGTCTCAGCTCCGTATGTCATGCACTGACTGACAGGACGCACTGATTTCAAACATTCTGGTATAGATGACGAGAAGACTACGTAGTTTACTTAAGTTAACACAGCTTAAGTTAGCCCAGCTTAAGTTTACCCAGCTTAAGTTATCCCCGCTTAAGTTAGCCCGAGCTTAAGTTAGCCCAGCTTGAGTTAATTCAACTTCAGTTAGCTCAGCTTAAGTTAGCTTGGCTCGGTTCGGCTCGGCTCGGCCCGTCCGCTCGGCGCATCAGGGTGGACCTTGGATCGCGATTGTATCGCGTAGGACGAGGAGCATGCGCAACGTAGAGTCGGTCATAAAGGTCCTCGATCTCGGCGAAAATCTCCGGCTTTGACCATACGGATCTTAAATCGCGTGTGGTCAGCTTCGTCAGATGTCTCCTTCCCAGCTGCTGAGTGAATGCATTGGACCCTCGGTTTCGCTCTATCGCTTCCTTAATCTAGCGCGTTTTGGAGTGCCGAAGGTCACGCCTTATTGAGGTATGACCTCTCCGACGAAGTGGTCCCAGGATTTATCCGTTTCTCTGTCATAAGCCGTAGAGTCTCGCTCGAGAGTTTGGACTTCATGCCCTTACGCTGCATTTGGCAGAATTTGATGCCCTCATCCTTCATCGTTCCAACCACGCTCTGTAGGGCCTGCTCAACTTCATTTGTGGGTTAAATAACCTTTAATGCTTGGACAGCCGAAGTATCAGGTACGCTACCCTGGTCGACACACTCGAGGTTTTTTCGACATTATTAGAGAGGGCCCGGTTGACGAAAAACCCTATGCCGCCCTGGGATGTTTGGCTGTCTTCGCGGTGAAACAAAAGATGGCCCGAGTCTAGGGTGATGGTGTCCTTCCCTCTCTACGGACTTCACATAAACCCAGATATAATTTTAGAGGACATAATTTTATTACTGATTTCGTGTACAATGCGGTACACAAAACTGTACGGAACTGTACTGAACTGAACTTGAAACTGTCTCCAGCGTTGTACGCAGATATTTATCACCTTTACCAGCCGGCGTTCCCAGCGAAAAATTCTTTGGTGGAGCTGGGTTAATATATGATCCACTACGAAACAGGTTGGAGGCTGAGAAGGTTGCAATATTAGTGTTAATTTAATATAATTTACCCATTTTTAAATTTAATTATGAAAAAAATTTTTTCTTCATAAAACTATAGACCTAAAATGGTAATAAGTAACAGTAAAATGGAATTTCGTTTTGTTTTCAAAATATAATTAAATAAAACATAATTAAAATCAATAAATTTTCATGTTGTATGCACTTAAAATCGGAATATCTTAAACGAATCCTAAAATTCGCATCCGCGGATGTGTGCTTCTAAAAAATGCGCATCCGCATCCGGGGATGGCAAAATTTTGACATCTGTAACATCCCTAGTGTGTATATCTAACGATTCTTATGATTATCTTAATTTGATTAAAAATATTAAACTTAATATAGAATTGTGTGCCCGAAAACGATACAAAACAAAACATACAGCAATTTTCAGTGAACACACAGTAACATATCCTGAACTAATATGTACCTGTTTAATCAAACACATATGACCCGACACGAAGCTTCGCGGAGTCGAAGTCTTATAAGACTTATCGATTTGAAGGGAGGAAGACAGCGACCCTTTCAGTAGCGACCCCTAGCTAATCCTCCCTTGTGTCTGTCTCCCGGCCTTGTGCCGTAGGTAGGTACCTACATACATACTTCGGAGAGCGTGCAAGCGGCAGCTATTTCACGGTCTTTGCCACTGGCAATCAAGGTAGATAATCAATTAGTGGAAATATTTTCGAGTTCCGTCTTATCTAAAATTTTGAGAATTGTATGTTTAGGTATAATAGATAAAATAAAACATTAAAAGAATTATGTGCTAAGTCTCACTTTTCACTGTCGACCGGGTGTTCATTGTTAGTAAATGCTATTCCTTTATTTTTGTATAACGCCGTAAAGTAAGGGCTAGAAGTGGTTACCTAATGCCTGATGTCAAAGAGCATTCTCTCCCAGTCAACCATGGCGATGGAGAGAAAGGGTGGTAGGTGCAAACTGAACTGTGACAAATACATGTAGATACCATTTGTACTTACGCTAAGTATGTGGGTACATACGCACATGTACATATATGTCCATAACAGAGACAGCTCAGGGACAGTTGCACAAGATACTGTCCCGAGAGAGTCTAGATTTGACAACTTACAGAACACGTACGAATATAATGACAAAGGTGCTAATAAATCTGTGTGATTATACTATAGGGGTAAATGTCCTATATTATGTACAATTGGTGTAAGACGAAATATTTATCAGAAGCAGCAATCGTTTTGTTGCAAGAAATAAGAATATCACGCTGCATTTTCGTTCAATGAAAACCCATCAAGTTTTTGAATAACGAACTAAGTTCCATAACATATAATCCTCCATAGTGGATCAAGGTGTGTTAATCCATCACCATGAAACTATTGACCAGAATGCCATTAAAATCAACCCCTATTTAATGTTTTACGGCTCACGCGCCACGTTTCCCCTAAAGGGTGACACTTGGAAGTTATCTAAACAGTCTGTCATGGCTTTTTGTTGTATATTCAATTACTTTGTTTAGCTCTCATTTTACGTTAAATGAAAGAAGACTTGAAATTGTGAAAAGACTTCCAATATGAATAGGTTCATTATTCACTGTGCTATCAAATTATTTATTTTCTTCTAAATAAATGGATTACGGGAGTGGTCTACAATTCTCTGCCTACCGCTTCGTAGATTACAGGCGTGATGTTACGTTTAAATTATTTCATTCGTGGTGCGTCGAGCATGCCGCAATCTGTTTGAATGAATTAAATTTATAACTGGTTGGGTTATACCAAAAAGTGTGACTCTTAAGGATCTATTAAAGTCTGATCTGCATTTTTTCGCACTGTACAAGCATGCCGCTGGAGCGACTGAGGTCATCACCTCAGGAGATAAGTTATCGGACAGTATGTACATTCATTAACATTTAATATTCGAGTGTTTAAAAAAATGTGATGATGAAAACCCGTAAACGTTTATAAATCATGTAGTACAATATGATACATACAATAAATTTACCTTTCAGCGTACACTTATATTTTTACAGTATAAATAAAATAGACAATCTTTTTTACAAAAAAATCCCACATACGTTTAGCATAGAAATACAAGAAACAACTTCAAGCGGCTATCTCACTGCTAATCTACTAATCTATTGCGCATAAATTGTTTCGTGTCATGGTTCCGCCGAGAGACAAATGACAATGCATCGTAAAAATGAGCGACGGAGTCATTTGAAAATAATCCAGCAAGTTTTTTCGCTGACGATATGCTGCTTTAGCCGCATGCGCAGTTTGGAAAACCGCAGAAAAAATTATCCACTTTCGAGACTTAGGATTTGTTTGTTATTCTTTTTTTACTGAAACGAAGGCTAAGTTATCTGGTTCTGCCCTTGTAATGTAGACTTAAGGCCTAAAATTTATTAAAATTTTTGTTAACAAGGACGACGCTACGCTATAAGTAATGAACAAATTATTATAGAAATGAAGACATTTTAAATATAACATGCGACGCTTTAAAACTGACGATGTGTCGCTATTTTGAAATGGTAAGGTCTTTCTCTTTTCAAGACACATTCCCTTTTCGTGCTTTTTTCAATTAACCTACCTAAAACTATCCAGATGCTACCAGTGTGTTTATGTCGAGCGAGGATATTACTTCAGAGCAGTTGACATGGAATTCTTATCATAGGTTCAAAAATAAGCTTGTTTTTCATAGTCAAAGACATGACAAATAAACAGACAAACAAATTCTTGGTGACCATCGTTTATAGACAACTGAATAGCTGTAAAGTGCATAAGAGTTGATAACGTGTTGTCTTTCAAGACAGGCGCTGCGCTGACAATAAGACGCGACGGTAGCTCCGTGGTCTTGATCATGAATACCGTATCACTTTCACGATGATTCATAGCGATTTAAAAGTAGGCTGCGGTACCGAGTGGACTGCAGTAGCGTGCGTACACTTCGCTCTTTGATGATCAACATTTAACGTCGGAAGGAAAGTGGCGATAGACATGTGCCATGAACCGGAACGTCAACCACATGTATGCCATGCGTAATCCGAGCCGCCCTGGCATCCGTCACGTGTGATTGTGTTTCAGGTCCGATTCACATAAACTTTGTGTTTCTCTTATTCATATTTTCTATCTGCTTCTATGTGACTACTACAATCTACACACTACTACACTACATCTAATTCTATAATTAAGCCAATGGCAGTGTGCAACAACCTGCCAATACAATTATTAATGGTGTACATGCACGATGCGTCACCCACCCTCCTACAAACGACGAATGCATATGCAAACAATGCGTAAATTTTATGGTTATTACGAGTAAATGCTCTTATTAGGGTTTTCGATTTGTCAGCGAGGTAGGTACATACATCAGGTTTTAATGTTTTTTGATATAAGGGTTACTGCTAAATTTGACGTTAATAAACATCAATGTATTAAACAATCAATCAGTCTGATTGCATTGAAAGGTTTGATTACGTATTTGTCGTTTTGTTTATTTTTGTCGATTATATTTGTGTGCCTACGTTTTATTTATTTGTTTGATTTGAATTTCTTATTCACCTTCATCATCGTTATCGTTACCAGCCTACCTCGGTGCAATTGCGTCCTATCACAATCCCGGTTATGAATTGTTTAATATTTGTTGAATACTTAATAAGAGTACAATTTCGCATATGGGCGAAAAGTATGGACATTAAGATTTGTTACCCGCCTTAGTTGTGAACCGTCGCTTACATCACAATATATTCTCCTCGTAACTAGCATTCATGTCAGCTTTATTATTTACGTCACTTCTATTCCTGCTTTTATTATGTTTATAATCCAACATCATAATTTTCAACTGCTTAGGAGTTGATTTATTTTATTTCACACTTGTTGTGACAGTTGCGTGTGTAACATCACGTCATTAATTAGTGGATTAGTCGAGTGGCTTCATTATGACACCGCGATGCATTTCAAGCGAAAGATGTGTAGTTTTTTTTAATTTTCTCTTATGCATGTATTAGATAACGTCACTTTTGTTTTATTAAACTAATATCCACAAAGATATATGTGTGTCACAGAGTGGTTATTGGCTTTCGCCTAGGGTATTTTAATACACTAAATGCGTCCTCAATGCGTTAGAGCTCGTTTACAGGTTTATCTTCCACAAATTATCTAATGGTACTTTCCTTTTATTTCTTACTGAGCTTTCCGTTCTTGATTATAATTATTTGATGTTGGTACAATATCACGCTGATTGGTACACTCATGAATAACTGTTACTGATGTCACACGAATCTGTCGGATCACACTGATTGCGAATATTTATGTATTTGCTATAAATCATCTCCATCATGACCATTAAAAACTCTAAATACTATTGTAATGTCTATTTACCTTGAAGGTATTTAAATTTCTTCGATGATCGCGAAAACTGCATTGTGGACTGGTAAAAAACTTGCCTACAGTTTCAAGAATCATAATAAAATATTATACGGAACAGTAGCAGTCGGAGAGTATCATTTCTTTGCGAATATACCACTCTCACATTGCGGAAAATCGATTGAAACTACAAATTAAGACGTATTGACCCCCAGGCAACAATTACGGACCCCAGCGGGACACGGCATGAATAATGTGTGTGTGCGTTGTGGGATAACATTGAGTGACGGAATACAGAGAGGTTATCTACACGATTTTCTTTCTAACTTCATGTGCTCTGAGAAATTTGACGACTTTGAGTTCACATACACACACTATCACTCTGTCATCGTCCACTGCTGGACATAGGCGTTTCCAATGGCACACCACTGAGATCGATCTTCTGTTCTACGCACCCAACCACTGCCACTGAGTTTACATATAACGTCTTAAATGTTCTTTGATTCTTCATTTCGATCTCAAGTAAGATTTGCATCTATTAATATCGTAAGCCAGTTATTTTTAACCGGCTTTCTCTATATCCGGCCTAGTGTAATGTAACATTCATTACGTATATAAAATACATTAACAAAACTGTCTTTTAAAATTTTAAATACCAAAATATTGTAACAACGGAGCTTTTGGTACAACGCTTGCTCTATAAACTTAGTTATAAATATTTGTACAACAGGGAATGTAACATAGTTCAATAATTAGTTGGTATTTAACATCATCATCACCAATCTTTTTATTGTCCCACTGTTGGACATGAGTCTCCCCACAGAACGTAAACGGCACACTAGCCAAGCGTGGGTTACTCTCTCTTACTGAATATATACACATGTTGCGAGAATGCCCTTTGCCTTAATGCGTATATTGAAGCGAAAGCGAATACGAATCAAATGGTGTATCGAAACAGTACAAATAGTGTGCGTAACGGAGGTGTAGACGACAACTACGTTAGTCAAAGTTGGCATTGCGCAAGTTTGAGTTTAGTAACATTCACCGACAGTTCCATAAACCATTTCGTGAACACCGGATAGTTAGTTTTGTCATCAAGTCAAAATAGTAAAGGCAAGTAAACAATTCCTATATGCTAGTTACAACTTATGCCTACCCCGTAAGGAACTTGGCGTGAATATACGTATGTAGTTACAACTTGATTTCTTTAGCACGTTATGCTAAGACAAGGAGAAGTGTAATTTGGTCTTCATATCATTTTCTGCTTCTGTTCTCAGCCGATTTGCTTTTAACTACAAATGATTATGTGGTACAGTTAGTGCTCGACAACATTTGACTCTAGTGACAGTCCCTCATATACATCTGGTTTAAATCAAACCGATGAATATCCCAGTACTGGACTTGGGCAGTTTTCACAATAGAGCGAAATAAGGAATCAACATTGCCCCACACTTCTCAATTACTTGACACATGGCCCAACAAATCACGTTAGGATGTAAACAAAGTTAAAAATTATAATCCACTGTTTGCACACAGTCGTCATCATTATCACACCAGCACCCCTGCAAGTTTAAAACCTTTTCAATAGTTAACATTTTGAATGTATTGAAAAAAAAACTTTCTATAGACAATTTAATTCGCGATGCGTTTTATCTATTTTTATATAGCACTTTATGGGCGTGTAAAGAGAGGCTCGTGAGCGAAGCCCGCACTCGACGTACGGACCTAGCCCTTGTTGGCTAATCTGATAAGGCTATTATCGTTGATTAATTAACCATCGTTCCGACCCGTTGGGTGTCTCGTCATCTAACCAAGCGCACTTAAGCTTAGGTTAAACGCTGTTTGGACACAGATTACTCAATTAATATGTGTAGACAACCCTTGAAATTAATATGGTCTGTATTAGTATTCAGTCTCGTAGGTGTGTGTGCATACACACACTGACAAGTTGTTTGAATATTATCAGAAATAGAGAATTTTGTACAGTAACAACAGATATATCTTGTTTATTATTATACATTACTTGTGAAATCATCTGTTATAATGGCGAGAACCAAGTAGTTCTGCCAAGGTTCTATTAAATGTACATGGTGTGGCCAGGCAGCCAAAAACTATGTGTTGGCAACTGGTAATGTTTCCTCAGTAAACTGATAAATATTAAGACTATTTATCTGCTGAACTGGTCACCGGACGAAGTGTTTTGTTACAGTGTCTATTTGAAGGAATTCTTCTTCAGACACCACACAATATTGTACATTATACATAATTATATCAGTCTAATAATCTATGGAGAGTAAATATTCTTCGGAACACACTAATGCCTATCGCTGAGCATAATTTATATATTATACTTACGTACATCGATTACGTAAATATAATTACACAGTACATACTAAATGTAGGTGAAAAGTCGGCGAAACTTTATAGAATTTCAACAACGTCGCCGCAATATACGAACAATGCAGACTGCGGTATTACTTAACAATGGATCGAGAATTTTCTATTAATGGAATTTGAAACTATCCGGCCGGGTATTTCTATTATACTTGGCTGCTATAAAATTAAACAGCGCTAACCTGCCCTCGGGGTTCGAGTCCCTGGCACGTGGCTCCAGTTTTACGAAGCTATGTGCGTTCTTTAGATTTAATTGAACTATGACGGTGAAAGAAAACATCGCGAGTGAAAAATTGTTCAAAACCTAACATATTGTTAAGTAAATTATGTGAACTTTTAAGATTATAATATATTTAGTTGTAACCGTGAAAGAGAACGCCATGAAATTTGAACACTTCAGAATTCTCCATAATATTCTGTAAGTGTAGGTACTGCCAAATCGCACTCGCCCAGCGTGGACAGCTAAGGCCTTTCTCATTTGAATAGAAGACCCGTCTGCAGCAGTAGAACGGCAGAGTTGATGATGCTCATGATAAATTCGCCATAACAAGAAACATTAGTTTAGTTTAGCTTAAACTAGCGACATGTATACCTACTATGTATATTCACGCGGGTATCTATACGTGCACCTTGTAAAAAAGAAACCCTAACAAAATGCTAAACACATGTCAACATGTCACACGCCCCTCCACCACCCAGCCCAGTACTAGGAATCCTGCGTCTATTCAACTCTCCCATCAACGCAGGGGAGGACAAGGGCACTTGTGTTATTGTAAACGCACAGCCCTCAAAGCGCGTGCTCACCTCGTTCTCTACAGTTGTACGCGATTGCAGTCTTCGATGTCGTATTAATTGGAACGATAATCGTTTGAACTGAATACGTGCTGTCGACAAATCCTCTGCCTACCATGTGCGAGTATTGTGCGCGTAACGTCTGCTTTTCGTGTGGTTTGTCTGACGTTTGTTTGCTTGTACACTCATCGCTTGTAGGCTATTTTGAGACCCACATTTTTCCTTTATTTTAACTACTCATAGAAATCTCGTATTCTATGTCGCATATTACAAGTGTATTTTTAAATTTCTCATTGAACGTTCGCGTTCATAAGTTTCTGCAAATATTTAACGCGTAAAAAGGGCTTATTTTATAGATTAGCCAAGCCTCACATGGAGTCAAGACTAACATTAACATTAACTGTTCTAAGTACGAATTTTGGCTAACTTTTAGCTTTTTTACAAATTATTAATTTAATTTAAAAGTTGTAAACAGAGATTTCACTGGGCTTAAAATACTATTTAAACAAATTCTGTTTTTTCAAATTTCTACAAACCTGCGATTTAAACGAACTGTAAAAGCGTCTATATTGTAACCATGAACTAGCTGTCTGTAGATCAAAAATATACATTGTATATATATATATATATGGCGACAAAAGTGTTAAATATGTAGTATGAAACGACCGGAATC
>DWMG01001298.1:0-15568 GCA_018244855.1 Elbella merops
CCATGAACTCCTGCAATACACGCGGAACCATTTCGCTCATTACTACTAGAGACCACAGTTTCCTGCGTTCCATACCAGCTACAATCCTTGCTATTATTTTTGAATAGTATATCACTAAGCTAAATTGTCTTATGAAAATAAATGTACTATCGCAGTTAAATTAACATTGAATACGGTATCTCTTCGATGAATGAGCGGTAGAGGCAATTTTTCATCATTTCCATGTCTTTAAAAGTTAATGAAATTAAAGCCTCCATCATCATTAGGAAAATGTTATAGGCGACTGAAGGGTAACTAATTTGCCTATTCAAGCAATCGTATATATAAGCATGTAAATATTGACAAAGTCAAGCAAAATCATTTATAATTACCCTTTTATTATCTTGCGTAACAAATATGCTGTCTCCATTTTGTTTCAAATCGTGAAATACGTTATTTCCAAATACGTCTCTGTAGCCTATCCGAAATGTCTGATAATAAACTTCTTGCAAATCATCTTTATCGTACTCTAACAAGTCTTTTAATCCATTATATAAGTCCTGAAACGAAATAAATGTATCAATAATAATAAATGTATTCTTAATAAGTGTATTGCATTAAATTTGCAAAAAATAATTCCTACAGCCTCTAGACAATCTTAAGTAAAATTAAAAAAGGAATCCAGATAACCCCTGACTTATCATCATCACTTAGTTCTGACGTTAGAACTAGATGGTGAAGACGTGCTTGAAATAAGATATGAAATAAAAAAATTAACCTGTTTTATCCATTTCAACGAACAATTTTATTTTAATGATGAACTTACTGGATTCCAGTCAGCTAAGTCCTCAAACGAACCTTTCTTGCCCATGAGTTTCCTGTACACAACCATAGGGAAATTAACGGCTAATATGACGTTGTTGTATATGGCGAGACCGAGCACGATACCGATCAGTGTGAATTGAGCTTCCGTTTCGAACGACATTGGATTGAACCTGAAAGAAATTACACAACGTATTTGTCTACGCACAAATTAAGGGCAATGTCTAGATAGTATGTTTCTTCATAATATGACATTTGAATATATTCAAAATATGTTGATCTTAGAGAGTTAGATTTTAAATAAGAAAGGTTCACTAATTAATCAAAGTATAAGATAATGTTGATGAACTAATGTTGCTTTCGGCCTCATAAAAAATTTGATATGCTATCTTGCGTAAATATTTATACAAAAAAATATATGCACCAAACTGTGTGAGCATCAAGTTGGTTGGTGAACATGCCATAGTCGGGATTAAAGATTTCCTCGACCACGAGCTGAAAAAACTCTTTGCTAACTCCACCCTCATCCACCCCCTGTTCGCCCTCGAACTCCACCACCAACTGCTTTTTTAGGTCCAGCGCACGTTCCATTGCCACCATCTCCAGCTGAGAAAAAAAATTATTCATAATAATGGTTATAATGAATCAACTTATGTTCGAAATCATTTTATCAAATGGACAAGGGATTACTATTTTTATTGCTGAAGCTTACTGTAAGATTCACCACATAATTACACTGTAATTTTGTCGGAATTAAGGTTAGATAGTAAAGATATTTAAACACAACAATTTCAATCTAACGCCTACATAATTTTACAATACGCCTTATGTTTAGTTACTAATAAAGTATCAGCTGAATCTTTCCATCAGTCAGCAGAACAAAAAAAATATTTTTTTATTAATAGCTGATATCAAATAGCATATTTATTTCCATGATCACTCATTATTTCTTCACTTAACTCTATAAATCTAAGTCACATATAATAGTTTCCTAAATCTATTTTTATCTGTTCTCGTCTTATTAAACTAATTAAAATGAACAAGACAACTCACCTCAACAAGTGCGTCATCAATGATATGCGATCTTCTGACTTTCAACCTAAGAAAAGGCATTGATGGCGCAGCTCCGACGACAGCATGTAGTAAGGACACCCTTCGTTCTGAGTACATCCTGATCCTATTCTCATAGTACAGACCTAAGGACTTGGTTGCAGCCGTTAAGATAAACGGATATTTTAGGAACGCGAATTTTTTACCTGTAAAAAACAGATTACAGTACATTTGTTGTATTCTTATTGTCGTAAATAAGCATATACATATTGTATTCTCTTTTATTGACTCTCAAATAGATAAACAAACACATTACACAAACTTTCATGTGTATAGTTTTAGTAGATGTACGGATATATTACATAACATCACGCCTGTATTTCCCGACGGGGTAGGCAGAAAATTGTAGTACATTCCCATGTTTTACCAGTTATGTTTAAGTCCCATGGAATAGGTTGTGGGCCTATTGCCACACACTAGGCACACTTCCAGACTCCGAGTCACTACTAGAAATTCTAAATTTTAAAAATCCAATAGTACCGGACCCGAGACCTAGACCTTGAACCTAGGACCTCCCGGCAATCGCGCTTGCAACCATTCGACCAACGAAGCTGTCAGATAAATTAAATGATGAAAAAATAGATTCAAAATGTGTAGTAAATGATTTTACCCTCACCATTACTAAGTTCAGTTTTGTAATTAGTAAAATCTGTTTCCATTTCTATTGCATCACTAAGAGGCTCATTGTAAAATTCTTCAAAGGGCAGATATGGCTTTCTCGCATCTAATACATTCACATTCAATTCAATACCTGAAACCAAAAATAAAACGTAATATCACGCCTGTAATCCCCGAAAGGGTAGGCAGAGGAGTGCAGTATACCCCCAAAGATAAAAAACCAAAAATAAATATACCTATAAGATAAAAACTTTTATAACTATGTTTTACATATTTAACTCTTTATCAATACAATACACTTTACGGACCGACTGTACATAGCTCTAAGAATATAACCACCAAATTTGATGTGAAATCTACTTTATAGCTGTATTAAAAAGTCCATTTTTTTAGTTTTATAAATTAATCTTAACGAGATTAATTCTTATTACATATCAACAGTTAAGTACCTTACCTAAAGGATCGTCAGGCTGCGAGTACTTGGAATTTTTCAAGGAGGAGAATGGATACAAATGATCGAGTGCATCGCCAAGTGGGTCGAACTGATTCGCTATCACTATAGGTTCTTCCCGTAGTGTGTTGGACTCCATTACTCCAGCTAACATGTTCGCGTAGTACACTATCTGTTGACGTAATTCAAAAATATAACAAACGAATATATAATCAAAATAGTGCTTTTGGCGTCTACCTTAATGACCAACTATTATTTTTTTGAAAATAGGTTAAACATTTATACCGCGTTTAATTCTGTGATAATTAAAATAAGTATATTAACAGTGTATTAGCAAACTGTCACCAGATTTTTTCTCAGAAATATGACACTCAAATTAAATGCCACTACTACCCCATACCTTCATAAGCTTGGTTGCCATGGTAACACTCTCGTCGTCCTGCACCTGGAAATCACGCGTGTAGTTGGTGGAGATGACCCGCAGCGTGATGAGCTGCTGCAGCGTCTCCAGGATGTGACGCAAGCTATCCTTGCATTCGAACGCCCACACACGCGCCAGCTTCGCTTGTGCTGACACAGTAACCAACCGTAAATCGAATATAAAAATAAAAATGCAATGGATATGAGAATTTAGGAAGAAAATTCAAAATAGGATTTTTTTAAGTAAGGAGCAAATACACATGCAAAGTGAGACTTGTTACATGTTCCCCCTCCCCCATCTCTCTGAAACACACACCTTTAAGTGGCAAATGTTCTGCAGCATGGCACAATGCAGGTAACGCAATCTCCAAGTAATCACTGCATCCAAGATCTGGAACTTCAAATGCTATCACAAAACAATTGACTGCATCATCCATGTTGATCTTCTTTGTTATCCTCAGGTCTATTTCTAGATGCTCAGCTAGTGTTGTTAATGCTGTCACTAAAGCTGAACTGTAGTATTCTGATGGCACCTAAAGATTATTATTTTAGTGTTATAATATTATTCAAATAAATATTGGTGAATATAATATCGAAAAACTTGGTATGCCACTTATGGATGTAGTTATTTGTGAAATGCATTTATGCATTGCAGGTAATACCATGTGTGGGCTATGATACTTGTAGACTGTTGTACACAAAATATATCATGCAAAAAACATATTATACAATGGCGTAAGTCTTCAAGATTATTAATTTGAAAATATTCTTAAGCCAAGTGAAAAAACAAACTAACATTAATGGTCTCTACTTTTAAAACTACATATATATCATATCTATATATTGCATTATTACATCTACATTGAGCAAATTGTTACTCAAATATATGTGCATTTTAAAACTTCAGAATAAATATGATTGTCAAGTGATACTGCTGTATTACAAGTTGGACAAAGAGACTGACAAAATGTATTTTATGTATATACATACTTTAGAAAGGTACTGAAAAGCCCTGCGACATGATGACACATCTAAACCAGGCCCTGAAATGCTGTCCACATCCTTATCTGGATCACTCGACGAACACATTGCTTCTGATTCTTTTTCTAAAATAACAGATTTTAAATCACATGTATAATATACATATGTATGTTTTACATATGCATATTTGTATTTATTTACTACAAACAATTATAAAATATCCTTATAGAGTGTGACAAAACCTAGTTACATTATGTTTATGACTTTTCAACATATTAAAATGCCATAAGTACACATTAACTAGATGTACAGAAAAGGACCTAAATTACATTTTTACTTTGAAACTGAAGCGAAATTGATTTAAAAGTTGCAGAGCAGTAATCCAATATTCAACGGAAATAAGATTACTTCATAAAGAAACACAACAGTTGCAAGTTACAACATAAAAGCTATATTTTTATTTCTAAATAGTACTCACTGGATTTTTTACTGTTGTCACAATCACTGCTCTCTTCTGGTATTTTGCCCTGAAAACATCTTGCTAATATATTGGGCTGTGTAAAGGTTTCCCCCAAGGCTCGTATTAAAGGTTTTGGGTCTTTACTACTAAGACACTCATCACATAACTGATAAATTCTCTCTTCTGTTAACGGTGCACCATCTAGGATAAGAGACAGGAGTAAGTCATCTAATGTTTGTATCAACCATTCCATTCTCCTCTTCAAATCCACTATCTTTGTGTCGCACATTGGAAGTTGTTCAAATCAACAGCTTTTGTATCTTCCCCAGTGTAATATAAACTGATTTATAACATGTGTTACCATGATTCAAAGGATAATTAGTTAAGTAAATGACTTTGTAATCTATATTCAAATATATAATTACCTTTAGTGAAATATTAATTTGTTTAACGATGCTTCATTAACACAACTGCATAATCAATACATTAAAAGAAGAAAATAAAAACAGTTGAACAAAAAACACTTTGACTTGAAATATCAATATATGGATTTATAAATGCTCTTGCAACATGAATATTTCAAGTCAAGTGAACAAACTGTATTATAAAAGGTCTAACAAAGGTAAAGGATATGCAGTGATGCTATTTTCATATAATATTAAGAAGTGTTAACCAATAGTTGACCTTTAAGAAGTTGAATTGTCAAGAAGCTCTCAGTTTAATATATATGTATATGTTTATAGTTTAGTCATAAGTGACCTGCAAAGATTCTGCTGTTTCTGTAACAAATATGAAAATACATACTATTATTCCTAACACTTTTGTAATCAACATGCTGAGATACATTTTGACTAGTTTCTGCATTTGTCTCCTCCTGTTTGTTCTCTTGTGATGGTGATGTGCTAGATGAAGCTGATTCTGTTCTCTTATCCTTTTTACTAGCTTTATCCTTTGTATGTGTTTCTGTACATGTAGCACTGGAATAATTGAAAATAAGATATTTTTAATATTTGAATATTAAAAATGTATTGAAATCATGTAAGAAAAGTTAGTTTGTTCTTCAATTTATCCCTATTTATTTATTTTTATCACCCATGTATTTGGATTTCTTTCAATCTTTTCACACAATCAGCTATTCATCAAGATTATTTTATTGTTCCACTGCTGGGCACAGGTCTCCTCCCAGAATAAGTAAGTTAAGGTCATAGTCAACATAGTTGGTCAAGAATGTGTTAGCAGACCTTAGATAATTATTTTTTTAAGAACTCTTATCATATGTAGGTCCACATGACATTTCTCTTTACTATTATAACAAGGGATATTCAGTTGCAAAGAGGTACACACAAGGATATGAACCCAGAACCAGTGAAAAACAGAATTTTAAATCATTATCATTAAATTTTTACAAACAATTTTATTCAGTAAACACTTCATACACAACAGCAATCAGTAATTCATTTTCATGTAAAACTTGCTTTTGCCTTAAGTACATCAATTAAATTATGTAATATGGACCTTATACCTTACGGACAAAGTCTACTTTGGCTTTAGACACCAATAAATGTTTCAGCTGGACTTAGACATGAGAATACAGTGATTTCTAACTACTTTGTGTGATTGTGTAACTTCTAACAGCAGCCATTATCTGGCTTAAGGTTAAGCATAGCAGTTAATACATCTTAACGACTAGATGACTAACAACCTCTATACATTTAAGTCAACAGTTTTAAGTTTTAATGTTAGTTTATTTCATAATCTAGAAGTGATAAATGCAGAAATTTACTGCACCTCACTACTTTGCTTCAAAAATAAGTGCAATAATAATGGTGCTTCTGCTCAATCTTTAGAACACTGCACTAGTCTTCAAATCATTATTACATAAAAATCTTACCTGGCACTAGAATCGCAAGTACTAGCCTCTGTTCGAGGTACTTTGTTTGGTAGTGTATCACATAATCGAGCTTCTTTATAAAACAACTTTATGGCCTCTGCTGCAGCTTCGTTAGGTGTTAAATTCCTGGCCTGCAAATAAAAAATTATCCAAAACTTATTTAAGGTGCCATGCAAACAGCTGAACCGCCTCATAATAAAAATTAGAAATTTAAGTGATAGCAACAAACCAATTGGATTCAAAAAAGAATTGCTTTTTACAATTTTTTTTTTAATACAAATAATCATGATTATTTTTATGTTAAATGAGAATATTATGTTCTAGTTGGAAATAAGTGATATAGTATAATCATTATGTTTATAGTGTAGCAGTAATTACATCCTTGTTTGTTGTACTGTTTTTGTAAAATAGTATATGAATACATAATATTAGAATACCAATAAAAATAATTGTAATTGGTAAACTCTTTAAGTACCTGTAAGAATACTACCATTTCATATGTAACTAGAATATGAAAAACAGATTATTCAGTAATGACTTTCATTGTATTCATAAAGGGCAAACTATAACACTGTACACATACTTCCCCACTGGAGGCACAATATTTGTTGTCGCAATTAGGGTTGCCACAACCATCTAACAGCTGATAAAAATATCTCTCAATAAGTTGTTTGGCGGCTGCACGCTTCATTCTGTCCGCGGGGTTTGATCCTGCTCCTGTACATAAACCTGGACTATTTGCCTTAGAATTACTCGGGGTTGTATCACTATTTGACGATGACGCTTCGCTCCCCCTGGAATACCAAAATAACCTTCAAATTTGCTCAACTTGCAAACAAAACAAAAATCAAAAATAGCAAGTAATGCCTAACCTCTACGTCCTACCTTTGTCCTGAATTTTGCATCATAGATCAACTACAGCATCAACAATTCAACATTATCAACTCTGTTCAAGGATATCCTTTAATTATTATTATGACGTAGATATAAGAAATTAAAATTGTCGTTTTTGTTGACGACTAACAATATTACCTTGAAGCTTCGTCAGTTTCGCCTTTTGAGTTCATAGAAATTAATGATTTCTTAAACTTATGAACTTCTAATGAAAGAACAAAATAAATGCAAGCAGATTAATAGAAACATTCGCCTGCAATCCAATTTTCGAGTAATGTTATTAGGAATCAACACAAGCACATACACAAAAAACACCAGCGATTGTTCTTTTCTACAATCTGTCAACCATTTTGAACTCAGTTCAGTTCAGATTACATTTTACGCAATATAATTTTTTGAATTAATAAATATGATTACATAACCTGCGGTTCTTCGTGTAAATATTATGTTACTTTGACTTACTTTTTTTCAATATCATCCTATTTTACTTTTATTCTATTGTGTTACCCATAGATTTGTACAGAAAAAGTTAATGAATAATAATTCATGTAAAAGTTTAGAAACAATTACCGTAAAAAAAGTAATTTAGTATTAAAATAAATTTAATCTTATTATGAATCCTTGAATATTGTTGTCGTAAAAAATCATTTAAAAAAATATTATGGCA
This sequence comes from Elbella merops, assembly GCA_018244855.1. Taxonomy (NCBI): domain Eukaryota; kingdom Metazoa; phylum Arthropoda; class Insecta; order Lepidoptera; family Hesperiidae; genus Elbella; species Elbella merops. The sequence goes on from DWMG01001298.1 coordinate 8,294, forward strand.
GTTTGTTACCTATGTAAGTCTGTTTCAATATATATCATTAAAAATACTAAATTTAATGTCAATATATTTTTTCGACAGTGTCACTTTTTCATCTCAGAAAATTATTCACTATATTTTTGTGAGCGTTTTTGTTACATATTTTTCAAATTTCTGATCAAATAAGACATTTAAAACAAATACATTAGTCGAATAAATATTTGCAGCATTACAGAACGTCAAAATGACCGATATCTTATCTAATGACCAAGCCAAACAAGACCGCGTGAAGACTATCTGCGAAGGGTTTCAAGTGTATCCTTTTATTATTTTTAAAACTTATTATCTTGTTATCAAGAAATAAGTTAAGATAACTGGTTTAATGGTAGTTACCTATTCCTGTAATCCTGCTAATATTAACGATTATGCTTAAAACCGTCATACTAATTGAACTGTCATTAATGATCTGGTTTTTCGATCTGTTGGAAATCAGGTTCTATGTTTGTGGCATTTTCTTCAGACTTCTACAGACTCACTTAATACGCTATTAACATAAAAAGTTCTAAGTGTATATACTGCAAATTCATTCTGTTCAAAGTTAACAGTGGGCAGATTGATACACCTGATGACTCTGATTGTTTCTAGTATACATATGCACCATATCCTCTAAACCAACATGTAAATTTATTTAAACATAACTGTTGCTTGATTGGTATATTAGTGATACTGTTGTAGATGAATAAAATAAGTGTCTTGCCAACTACCAATACATTTTTTTGCAATTAAGCTGCAGTAGATTTCACTTGTAACTGTGTTTGTGAAATCTAAATTGTAAATTGTTATAAAAGATATAGTCAATGCAACTTTATCATCAAAGAGACAATTAATTTTGTCAGGTACTCAGAGAACTTAATTCTTGTTTTATGGAACAAATATCCCTATAAATCACTTTAATACATAAAAATACATACCACTATTTGGATTACAATATTCCAATGTCACTTTTTGTGTACTTTTTTGTATTTATATTTATGTGTACACATATTTAATATTTTTAACAAGACTTAATACAGTAACTGGATGAACCTTCGAGATGCTGACTCAGGTAAAATTGCCCATTCTTAATATAAATTTTGTGTAAATCAGTGTCTTAAGGAACTCTGATCTACCTTGCCAACTAATGGTAAGTTATGATAGTATATATTAGTGTTTAGATTTGGAGTGTTGAGTAGAAATTAATTTGTGTCTAATTTGTTGGTTTCACATTTAACAAGATTTTATAATCCATCCTTAGCTAATGCAAAATAAGTTACTACTGTACTTGCAAACTAGACTGATTCAATTGTTGACTCACCAAAATGTATGTAATTCGCAAATGTTTCGTTGGAATTCAGAGCTTATTCATATTTAATATAATAGTAATTGTATAGTTATTTACATATCAATACATGATTAGTGATTACACTGTAAAACAAGGTAAACTGCTTTATGTTAGAATAATGCATTTTTAATCCTAACAAGTTAATCATTGTGATATTGGTCAAGGCTGCTTATAATGGCCAGTGCTACACCTTTTAAACATTTATGGTTAATGGCAACCATTTACCTTTGTGCAAGCTATCTGCTTGCTTAACATGTCATTGGGTTGTTCAGTATATAAATTTACATTTATCGAACATACAGCTGATTATAATACAAAAAGAAAATTAAGTGTATTACAATATTATATTATGTGGCGGCATAGTGTTAATCCAGAATAATATCTATAATTTTGTCTTACAGGCAAAATTCTGTGGCAAAACAATGAGGACATGTCAAATCCCGAAGTGGAGCACGAGGCGCGTGTGCCGAAGCGGATACTTAAATGCCGCGTGGTGTCGCGCGAAATGAACTTTAGCTCCTTGGAGTCCATGGATCGATTCCGGCTTGAGCAGGTTATTTTTATACTACTATGGTGATCTTCTTATTATAGTATGATCAATGGATTCTGGCTTGTGCAGGTTATTTTCATACTACTATGGTGATCCTATTATTATACTACCTTTCCAGTTTCCTTAAGGCGTAGACAAACAATAAATTTGGATTTTAAGAGGGAGTTATATGATGTACCACAAAATGGTATTAATTATATATATTTAGTATGAAAAATGTTTGTTTTTCTTAAGCTTGGCAGATACTACTCTAAATATAAAAGTTAATCTGATTGATGATGTTGGATTTGTGGATTCAGTTTTTTTGTTAATACTTTGGACACTGTCTACACTACAACATTGTGTTACACAATAATTTTTGGATCAAATTAATTAAAAGGGAAAGTGTTTAGTTTAGATAGACAAATGCTAGATTATTATGTAACTGGTTTGTTTTGTTTCACAGAAAGTGCTTTTTAAGGGACGCTGCCTAGAGGAATGGTTCTTCGAGTTTGGCTATGTCATCGCTAACTCAACCAACACTTGGCAATCGGTCATAGAATCAGCCCCTGAATCACAGATGATGCCAGCAAATGTTCTCAAGTAAGTGTCTTCTTTCTTAGACTATAGACTGTATTACTTATTAATGAAATTATATTTGTTTTAATTTTGTTTTCTGATTTATATGCACTTCATTTTATTGCTTTATTTTCATTTAAATTGAAGAATAAACCTATTTTTTCAGTGGCAATGTGGTGATTGAAACGAAATTTTTTGATGGCGATTTGCTGATAACAACTTCTCGCGTCAGGCTTTTCTATGTTTGAACTGCATTTATACCTCTGTCTCTTACCATTGTTTATTGAATAATTTTAGCTTCCAAATTTTTAACTGGAAAATACTCTATTTCTTGTTAAACTTAATTTTCTTTATGATGGATATTTAATATTAGTTTTTTCTCTCTTTTGCTTTTAATGCTTTTTATTAAATTTCAAATTATCAAATAACATTCCTAAAAAGACTTCATTGTTTGCTTGAATGTTAAAAATATTAGAATTCATAATATTATAATTGATCTAGTCAGTTTTACTTATATCTGTTAGATAGGGATTGTGTCTTAATTATTTGTGTTATTATTTAAGAACTTCAAATGTAGTCTATAATTCCACATAAAAAAGTGTTTGTTAAACATTGTCTCTCTCTGTAGTACATTGTATTCACAAATATTCCACTGCACTTGATTGTCTATCATGATTGTGAATTCTGGTGTCATCTGATCATGTAAAAGTGTGCATAAAATTACTTGTAGTAAATATTACTTGAAGGAAAGGATTGAAATTAAAATTTAATTTAATATAATATCAAAACTAATGTAAACACCATGGCCTATTTAGACATGTGCAATTTATTAAAATACCTGAAACCTTGCCCTAGTGTGATGTGTAACAAAACAATGTGTATTTGAACCACAGCAATTTTATCCAAATCACAGGGTGAAGGCAATGCAAGGAGAGACATGAAGGCAACTAACTGTGTAAATTACAGGCCACCTGATATAAATTGTTTAAAATCATGCTAACTTGTGAAGAAGGTGCTGTAAACGTATTTAATAATATCTCTGTTTGAATTGTATATAAAACAAATATTCAATACATATCACTTTCGTTCAGTGTTGACAACTATTCTGATAGATATTCAAAAATGTGTGGTTGTCACATATTTGTTGTAAACATTAATTTCAAATTTATTTCACGTTAACTTTGTAATGGCATCCAAACTATTGAATGATGGTCCATATATACGTAATGTGTCTTATGAACTATATGTTTTCGGATGTTGAGTATGGTGTGTTTTATTGAAATTAAGAATTTTGGTATCTGTGATTGGAGTAAGATATGTGGAATAGGAAAATTGTTTAATACTAAGAAAGATGGTATGATAATTAAGAAAGGTTAAATGTAATGAAGGCGGCGGCGTACGGCGGTAGCTTGCGGAGATTATGAGCTCGTAATTGACAACGTTAATGGAAGCTAATTCCTGAAGATCACAGAGAGAACTCCATTTTAAAATAATGTACTTGTAATTTCTTAATTATATTTGTTATTTATAGAAATTGTGTCGCTATTCGGGACGTTGAAATTACTATTTGTAGTATAATTTGTTGCTATGAAAACAATGTAAAGCACAAACGGTATGAGCTATATGCAAATAGTTTGCGGATAGACCAGAATGCATCGATGAAACATGCTTTTATCGTATCTTTAATACACATAGGCAGAATGAGTCCCTTCTATTAAATAAATCATAAAACATATTCACTGCCAAAAAAAATTTCGCACAGTTTAATAGTTTAAATATTTTTGATGGAACAAATTCTCACGAAGCTTGTTATTTCACTTGTCGCCAAAAGATGGCGCTGTTTTTTAACAAACTTAATTATGCTAGCATGGTTTCATAACTAGTGTTTAGTCCGATTTACGACTTAGATTCCTACTAAAAGTCTCAACCTCATAGAAAATATAAAGTCTTAAATTCCCCTCATGACATTAAAAAAATATTTCTCTCAAAGTTAATCTAAATGATGCATTTTGTGGCTATTTATATTTAGCATCATATTTTATGCGCAGTTTTTTGTGTCAAGATACTTCTTATTACTAATATATGTATTCTATAGTATTTAGCACAAAGAATAGAAGGCATTCAATGGGCTCTTAGGGCCTGTAAATGTGGTCAATTGTAAGGATCAAGAAAATATCTTTTTGTCCTTAGGTATTTTATTGTAATAATGTTTAATTTGTAAGCATGTCTTCTCTCCATAATACAATTATACTTAACATATTTACGACTTTTATTCGAATATTACTATCTTTTAAGTTCCTTTTGTCAATAAACTACTAGTGGGTAAGTAAAAAATGAGCTTAAATATTTTATTTCGCACTTATGATAGTCTTGAGTAGACAGCTGATAAAATATACATAATTATATAAATATATACTTTTATTGATAATTCTCTCAGTCTCATCAAGGTCACCAACTAGTCTATATATGAGACACGAAATCCTCAAAATAAGTGGACTTTAGTATATAAAAGTATTTAAAATAGCGGTCAAAAAGTTTATTGACGTAATAATGAATTGCACGATTCATAATTTAGCGCAAAAATGTTATTGTACTTCGAAAATATCAGATAGTTTGTTGTAACTTCTTTTTAAACGTGTAATTGTCCTGAATCGCAACAACGAATTTAAATAAAATAAAATAATTATGAATCCATGTCAGCGACCCTGGTCTTTTAACCCTGCTCATTTTGAAGCAGACCGATTCCCAACAGTGGGACAATATCTTTGGGGTGTATGAGTGGCTTGATAATAAATGTGACTGATTAGCCACGTCCAGCTATTTTGAAATCAAATATTCCGCCTGTCGTTTGTTACATATAATATAAGAATTCAAACAGTTCATAATTTTAATTTAATTATTTATATAGTACCCAGTTTAAGTTCTAATCAATCAATAAGTTCCAACCCATTTTAATTAGGATATTGCCATCAAATAATTCGCTTGTTTTGATGTGATCTGTTCACTCCTGAGCCATAAGCCGCGAGAACCACAGTAGCACCCGGCCGCACATAATGGAGAGTTCGAGTAGAACTGTATCGATAGGACGGCGCATCGGATCGTGACTCGACCCCGTATCTTATTAGTACGCTGACACGTTTATCAATATTACCATAGAGGAAATGTAAAGCGTGCTAGGTGGACGTCACCTGCAGGAAAAGCTTGGAAGAGTCACGACAGGAACTTTTTGTGAATTAAATGATTGGTGGCGGGCCGTACATCCTCTTTAGCGAGAAGCCGTCGACGGATTTCTTCGTAGAGTGCGCTCGCCGAAGGAAGCCGTGTCGTTTCGATGCGCAGCGCACGCATCGACTCCGCATATAAATAATAGAAATTATCTAATTATGTGCCGGCGAGTACTAGCCGCGTACTGGTTGGGAATTGTAATATCAGTCACACTGACCGCCCGATAAATAATAATTATTACGATGACATCACGATAAATATTGAACGCTTTTTTCGATAGGAAGGTCGATGTTATCGGTTATTTACTATTACACATAGTAATAGAACGATAAGCTACCTAATTGTGCGTAAACGTCTACATTTTAGTTGCCCCTGTTTCGTATCGTTAAACAGATTTTATCGTCCTCTTAATAAAAATAAAACTCACTATAAATGTATATCTGGCATTCATCATTTATTTTATGTACAAATATTGCATTTAAATAAACGATATCTATTATAATCTAATTCAAGCTACGTATGTATCTGTTATGTGATTCACTGAAGACTGGGGATATTTCAGTTCAGACACATTCATACGTGGAAGGAGATATGATGCGTGTGTTTTCAATTAATGAGAACATTAATAAATGTAATGAAGAGCCGCTGAGACGAAACAAGTAGTTCTTATAGCTGTAGGTATTCCGTGTGAATGATATTACTTGGAATAGGGTTGTGATTTTAATGGATAATTACTATTCCTCTCATCTTACGAGTATGTGTAATTGATAGTCACCGATGCCGGTAGACTATAGTTATAGCTGAGAATTAGTCGAACTTAACTACCTACTGTCTTCTCTAATACTAGCTTAAAGTATCTTTGATATCCTGTACGCTACAAAGACCATTTTTTTAAGGTTTGTTCACGAAGAATTTTGTCTCCTTAGTATTCGCGCATTAACTGCAGTAATATTTCGATCATCAAACGGCTAACGACCACTCGTTTAGCCGAGGCCTTAGCCTGGATCCAATGGAACAAGGTTAAATATCTGTTGCTGCCCCTTGATTCGCCAATTGCTGCAAATTGCAAAAGCAACTGGCGCAATACATGTAGGTGATATGCAGTTATCATTTTAATACCAAGTGACTGAATATAGAGATTTATTACTTCATCACATATTCTAATAGGATCGATACACCCGGAGCCAAGAAGGGTATCTTGTATAACTCCGTCTGTCCAATGATATCCAAAAATATAAATTAACGAACATGAATTATATCGAGAGACGCTAAACGGTAAGGATAACGCATGCTAAAAATAATGAATGTCTGACCTGTCTATAAGCGAAATTTTGGCATGTAAATATTTCTCTTGAGTTTCTCCTAATGGCGAAACAAATCTATTCACTAAAAAGTCTCGAAATGTCTATTTTGCTATTTATGTACGTCCGTGAAAAAAGTTTTAATGATTAATAATGCATACAATTTGATTTTATCATTTGCGCATTTTTCATCATTTACGTCCTACTGTGTGATTTTTCTAATTTAATCAATTGGAAGATACAAAACGACGTATGTATGTAGAGCGAAATGAAGACGAAACACT
>DWMG01001299.1:0-15558 GCA_018244855.1 Elbella merops
TTTCGCACCAAACGGCCAAACTCCTGTTTTAGCAAATTGAAATTTTCGGGAAATTACAAGGTATAGGCAGGTAGGTACGTGAGTAGTCTGGAGGGGAAAATTAACGACGAGTAGAGCGTAAAATTGCTACGTGGCTAGACAAGAGAAATGTAATTTTATTGCTCCTGTAGGACCTTCTCAAAGCAAGTAGTAGCTACTAGGGCCGCTAGTTCAATTGTGTCGTCCAATATATTTAGAAATTCTGGCCAGTAGAACTTCGTTGCAATTTTGTATTTGGAACGCAAAGGTTTTTGAACTGGTCGCGATAAGATCGGCTACCATTTTTGTCCAATTTAGTTCTTTTTGGCCAAATTATTTCGAATATAAAAACAATGAACTTTCATCAAAACTTACATCCCTTGCTTTAACCCCTATGAAGATGAATTTTCAAAAATTTGTTCTAGTCTGATATCTGTATAGGGAACCTGATTCAAAATATTGTCTTCTAGATCCAGTGATGTCTGTGTGATGCTCGGTCAGCCAGGCTGTCTCTTCTTTAATATTACACCGATTAGGTCTCAACAATTTATCAACACATTTCCGCATAGAAATAAAATACTTAGAACGAATGAAATGAAACAAACAGGAATTAAATATCGCAATTTATCATCAGATTAATCTTTCCATTTTCAAATTTCGACATAGATTTAAGATCAACGACTGCCCGAACAAAACATTGCCGCTTACGGAAATCTATTTGCATCCTCCCATTTCTGTTTGTCCCAAGGCGATTTAAATTCGTGGTTAAAATAGCAGATGAAAGGATTTGCTCGGTTCGAAAAATGCAAATGTGTGTACTTTACAAAATTTGTATGCAGCTCCCGATTGTGAGAACTTGATATATGATTCTATCAGCGCGAATACTTTAGTTGAAGTGAAATAAATTTAAATTTGTAAAATTTCTTGAGTCGTGTCCAGTTTTATCTAGATATAGTTAATGTTAAAATGTGTTCGTTTTCATCATCGTTCGACCTTTTTACCTTCGGACTGTTGAACACTTTTTCTTATTGGAAATGTAAGGATTTATCGCCATTCCTTCCCATGCTGGCCATATGCATTTTGGCATGGTCAAGAGGATGTTATTTAGAAGTGCAGGAGGTGTTGGTTCCCATATAAAGCTTTCATTACAGCGAATGCTATTTAACTGAATTTTTTTGTAGGTTTCTCTATTTGAACCCTTATGGATTTTGCAAAACTATGCCTCTATGAGCTTTCATTTAATTTATGGGTGGGGTGATATCAGCAGACTCTGGACCGTGCTTTAGTTCACACAGGAAAAATTGCATCTCTAACCTAGACAGACTATTAGCTTCGTATTTAACATTCTTAGTATTAGGTAGCGTGTATGTTGTTGGCTCCATGGATAACATTAAAATAATGTCGATAATTACGTTTGGGCCAGCCCATACGCTTGCCACTGGCGCCGAGTCCATTTTGTGTTTATTATCTCCAATAATCGCCGAACATAGGAAAGGTTTTGTCGATTTTGCTCATGATTTATCGTGTTTTTCACTCGTTGTAGCAAATAGGTACAGATTTTCGTAATGGCGTTCATAAAACAAATGTGAGTGTTCTTTGGATGAGATGTTTGCGGGAGGTATGAATGTGTGTCAAAATTTTTGCGTCGAAACTAGTCTTGCCCTTCGCAAACTTTGCACTAACGACTCTAAAAGTGTTTGAACTGAAGTACAGTTAGACATTCCTAAATTGACTCAAGACTTAGGAAGGTAGCTTATCTATGTGATACAAGGTAATTTTTTAATTTTATTTAAATAAGAACATTATTATATGAAAAACATTTTTCAGACTATTTTTCTGACGCGAGTATGAAAACATTTATCAATGTTCTTAACAGTAATTACCAAATCTTCAGTTAGGTTTTTACTTTTAAAGTTTGTTTTTATAAAGGGTTGTAAGTAGCCTGACTTGTCAGCATTTAAGCGGTCCGCTTACTTCATTTTATAAAGCTGGGATGAGCTTGTTCTTACATGAAACATTTACATATTTACTATTACAGAGTTTACTGCAAAGTAAGTATTACTATAATTATAGAGTACACTACAACCTTTTTTAAGCCCCAGTGCTGGATGTTTTCCCCAAACCGGTTTTATGACAAGGGAAAGTAATTTTGTTTTTCATACACGTTATTTTATCGCGTGGTTTTGGAGAGAAATCATGATCAAAACTTTTACAGTTTCCTATCTTGTTCGAAAATAAACATGAATTTTTACTTCTGACATGAATGAATTTTTCATTCTAGATATAATAATTTAAGTCTGAGACTAAAATAATTATAAACTGGACTGAGTCCAATCAAATTGCGTTCTCTGTACTAAGTTATGATAAAGATAGTTAGTTTTAAATACGACCTACGTATTCAAATCTTTAGTAAACATTTATTCAAGTCCCAGTAAGATATTTGTGAAGACCAAGTTAGCAATCGAAACGTTAAGATTAAAACTATGCCGAACTTCAATCCAAACTTCTCAACCCCTTAATCTGAAGCGTTCCATTGATACCAGTGAGAGTATTTTGGTATTTGGTATTCGAAGAATTTTTGTTAAAGGTAAACAACGCAACATAACAAAGATTCATATTCATGGAAAGGCTGAATTTATATTTTGGGCTGCAAACTTGTCATTTTAATTCTGTACGCGCTTCCATTAGGGTTGGATGTGACCAGAAATACCGCATTTCAGTCGCTAGCACCGCAACGCTCTTCATTCCAGTCACAAGCACCATGTTAGTCGTCAATCTAACTATAATAATAGCAGTTTTTCTGTAAGGAGTTCATCACCAGTTTCATTTTGATAATATTCTTATTCGGCTGTACCTTTCTTCAGATTTTTTTTCTTTTTTAAGACCAAGACGGAGAAGTCTTATTTTTACATTTCCTGTATTGTCCGCCTATTGAACATTTGCCTTTTCTAGATTGTTAACGAAAACCTCCGTCCAATTTCTTCATTATTTATGTTCAATTGCTGATCATGATGGAAAACCATGCACATCAATATGGCGACTTTTTTCTTGTGGCATGCCCTTACCACCTATTGGCTTATGAATCTCTTATATGTTTCTACAGCAATAGTAGCACTTTCAACTATTTTGTTCCGCTGCCCCTTGACGGTTAATGGTCAAACGCAAATTATTAATTAACTTGATTAAGTAAATTTAGTAATAAACTAGATTAATGTATAAACATCGTTAACAATTTTAAGTTAACGAAGATCAACAAGTATACTAAGATTGTTTAGCTTTACAGCTTCCATGGAATAATAAGTTTTTTGGGTTTTTCAATTACTTAGGAATTATATGTATGTTATGTACTAGTCGTTCAACCGGTAAATGAAAAATTTACTAATTTATTATAGGTAACTGGTGAAACGTTGGAGTGTATTACACGCCTCTGCCTACCCCTTCGCATGATGTTACGTCGTACTCATTTATTTACGTACTAAAATATGCAATTAAATTTCAGTGGTCGCTTACGGTATCTGTAATCGAACCCATCACTGTAAGAGGAAACTGCAATCTGTCTGCGCGCCGAACGGCTGATGTCCGCCGCGGTTTGTTGTCATTAGCCGGCCGACCGCACTCTGTTGTTTTAGATACACAGGGTCACAACGATAAGACAACTTGTAGATTACCATTGTATGTAGATAAAGTCAACGGTTTTATTGCTTCATGCAATGTTGGGTGCAACGGTGCGTTTTGTACAAACAATTTACAACCGCATTATACATACTCGTAAATAAATAACTAATAATCACCTTTTCTTTTAAGTCGTCTCCGATGTGCTTAAAGTAAGCCCGTGTTAAAGTAGGCACGTGCGAATTAGAGAAATTTTACGAGTACTATGCATACTCACATAGGAAAACAGTAAAATTTCTCAAAAATCTTTTATTAAACAGACAGTTATATAGTTATGATATTTATAATAGCAAAATCTAGTATTCAGATCGGAACGAACTATCTAGAAGACGGAAACAGTCATTTGCGGGTATTCTCCTAATTCCGTTACAAATGGTGCATTAGAAACATACAATCGAATTTCAACTTTAACATCCAGCTGTAAGATTTAAAATGCAACGCAATATCCGCGCGCACTGCACTCCGAAGGACCATTTGCATACGAAATTGCATTTTAAAACCGGCTATAGAATAAATGTGGGTACGTGTGTGTGGCGTGTAATAAGAGTACATGGCGTCTGGGGTCTATACTACCTGATTTTGTATGAAACCATGCTAATGTACAAATTATTATTGTTTTTTGCATTGTTACATCTCGTAAATGCAGAACTAAATGTAATTTTCGAAGCAGCTAATAGAAGATTACATAAATACATTACATCACAGAATTACATTACATTACACAATTACAATACATTACAGAATTACAATACATTACAGAATTACATTACATTATGGTGACATGATTATGTGTAATTACTCATAGTACATCTATTCCATGGGATTTAAATATAATTGGTGAAATGTGGGAGTGTACTACACTTCTCTGCCTACCCCTTCGGGGATTATAAGCGTGACGTTACGTTACGTGCATGGTCATGAATAGGGCTTTGAATTTTTCAAGCTACAATTTAACTGGTTAGCATGATAGAAACTTTTGTCCAGGATATTCGGCACTCGGTTGTCTCTGCTTATTCCGTACGGGATCTGGCTTGATGATAAAAATAATGATAATGATGCTAAAAAACCATTTTTGGATATTTGTAAACCACTCTGGTATCTGCTTACCCCGAAAAGAATTTGACTTAATGATTCAAAAATAATAGTACTTAAAATAATGATTAAAAATATTTTTTTGGATTTTCTAAGCCAGTGTAAATTTATGTTGAAAAGCCCACTCCCGCCAACACAAAACCGTTCTATTTTCGTACATTTGAGTAGGCACATACTCTGAACTTAATGAGTATTGCAGCTTCCGAAACTGGTTGTCCTTGAGTGACTGTGATTATTATCACTGAAGTAGGAAGAAATATTCACCATGACAAATATATTTTCCGCAAAAATAACCTTTGTTAAAAGAACATGTATTGAAAAATACGTTTTCATACGGCTGTATGATAAGCCCCAACCGTTCTGGGAACGGTGTATTCTGAGAGCGTGTTGGCTGAGCGAATATGTAGTATATTGACGGTTTGTCGAGCGCTTCTTGCCGCAAGACGCAAGAAAATGCTTCTAAATCTATTGTTATGTTCGAATATCGTTAAATATACCACGTTTATTTTTATAGATATTTCCTTTCATGATTTTTTCGTGTAGCGATAATAATAACTCCACATGCTCAACCTATATAGCATATTATGTGGACCTCATGGACACTTAATGTGTCATGACTCATATAACATCGCTTATGTGTATATGAATATACTTACCGAGAGTTGAACCCACAACCCTGTGATCGACACACGAGCTATTGAAGTACCTAATGAGTAGAGTCGTTATGAAATTGAAAATTAATCGTTATAATGAATTATTTCAAGTTTTTCCCATGTAGATCTAGTGAGGCAGGGTGGTGGAAAAAAATTATGGTATGTTTCGTGAGTGTTTATACACTTGATTATAAATGTACCGGTTTAACTCACAAGAGTTTCTATGGGATGGCCCGACTAGTTTTGAAACTGGACTAGGTCCTTCCCCGTGAGCTCCCGGCGTTTGCAGCGAGGTCGTGGCGGAGTCTCCGAAAAAACTCACGTGAGTTAAGCCGGTACATTTATAATCGAATTATGGGATCATGTAAAATATGTGTAAAATCAGATCTGTTACAGACCACGCATTTATAAACACACACAAATAAGTATTAACATATGAGATACCTAATTTTTGTACCAACATTTCATTCGTCTTTCAATAGGCTACCAGTCCTTATAAATTGTACCTGCACAATTTACCCGAACAGTCATTCGTAGTATAACGTCCCATAGGAGCCACTCACGGTTTTAAAGTTGCCATATGTGCGCGTTTTCCGTTACCTAATTACCAATGCTAATTAGAGTGCCCAGAGAACAATGGGCTATTAATACTATCTGGATCCTAGATACTGCACCTCAAGTACAGATATACTCTACCTTTGATGTAGCTAAAGATGTATGTTGGTAATTTAGTACCAGGGGCCTTGACTTCTAAACTATAGGTGGTAGGTGCGAATCCCACCCAAGACAAATATTTGTGTGGACCATGATGTGTGTTTTTACAAGATTTTGTGACGGTTACATTATTTATTTATTAATATATATTTATATATATGCACGTAAGTCCATCAGCGGTCTGTGTCCATCATTATCATACAACAGGCCAGCACTGATTGATTTGAGATACGTTGATTGCGTTTTAATTGTCTCGAAATATTATTATAAATTGTACGTCTAGTTTCGGCGAGACCTATAACCACCATGAGATGCAACGTAGGTTATTAGTAAAGTAGGTAAATTTTGATTTTATTACGCTCGATTTCGAACTTATTACAATATTTAAGAATTACTAACACTCTCTTCCCGTTAAATATATAAAATTTGGTATACTACTCATATCATTTTATTTAGCAGAGCAACATTATAATGTTACAAATAAGACCGAACTATATAATATCCATTTGGAATTCAAATACATAGTTCGCAACTAATTCCAAACTAGTTCTCTGGACTCTGGCTTTTAGAACATGATTCATAATTACCACATTGCCTCTGCCAATACACATTAGAACAGCAAGGTAGAATATGCTCCAGACCTTCTGCAGTTCCAAGTGTGACCTGGGCTCAGGAAGTGGAAGGTAAAAAGGGTAAATGAATTACCATAATGTATACATATCATCATCAATATTTTTATCGTTCTTCTGTTTGACACGAGTCTCCCCATGAGATAGGTTAAAATTGTAAATGGTAGATTTCAAATCCCTCAGAGAACATTACGGAGAACTCTTAAATCATACGTACACACATGCTGACCTATTTGAAATAGTAGCAAGCGAACTTAAGGATTTCTACCGGCTATGACGTTCATATGCTACTTTCACACTGACTATCATAAAGAATTGAAGAAGAGATGCATTCAAAGTTTATACTATGATATGACGTCATCGTCAGCGTACAGGCTATCTGTGGAAAATCATGTGTAGTATTTAAACAATTAAATATACTTATATGTAAAATTAGTCTCACGTGATTACTCTTTACGGGCTAGCCACTGTTAATATTAAGTAATTAAATTATAAATCAATGAATATGCCAGTTTTAAAATAGTCCGTCTTAGGATACCTTGGGTTCTAAGCTAAGATTCACTTCAGTCCTATTGGAGTGGTCTTTATCCTGCAGTGAACGGAAACAGGCAGACAATAATGAAATCAATTCATAAATAGAATATTTTTAGTCATTTTTAACTAAATAAATAACTAACTATGTAATGGGAACAACGTCCATTTTATAAGCCATGATAGAATATCAGTCTGCCATGAAAACGCGATATAAAGTGGGCTGTCTTTTAAATGTGGGCCCGATGACGCAGCCCACTTAATTTAGTCTGGCCGACGCGCTCTCATGGGATATTCCAGTGGCCTGCGGCTAGATATGGCATATTTCGTATATAACGTAAATTCTCGTTATTTCGAAAAACTGTTCCGTTTTACGTCACTCGTTACACTCTTTTCGTGTTTTCTTTTAGCTCTGTTGAACATCAAAAACACGCTGCTATGTTTGGAAATTATAACCAATGATGTGCAGAGTGATTTAAAAATTAAGATGGAGATTGAAGATTCTGTTATAAGTAGACCCCATAAAAACACGATAAGTGTTATCTGTGTAAGAACAAGAGGAGTTAGCATTTATTTCAACATAAACGTGCATAATTGAGTGAGGTACGTTAATATAAACAACGGGTTTACGTCCATACTATCGGTAATCAGATATTACTGCAGCACTTGTTGATTGATCGTGGAAACGTTGCAAGCTAATAAATATAAAATCCTTGAACAATTGTGGGACACGCGTGGCACAAATCGAAACCATGCAAAACGGCTTACATATTTATAATATATAAACTATTTTGTATGGTTTGGATTGCGATGAAGAGACGAAGGAAAACATTTAGATAACCCATACATATTGGAATGTTTCAAGGTGTATGAATTCTGCCTAACCGCTCAATATTCCTAACACAACATTATCATTACCGCTATCATCATCTCAGTAGTCTGGCGTGCCATAGCACTAAAATTAAACTTTACACAATTATAGTCTTGAAAAATTTCACAACCTTTTGCCCCATGCGCCATCCACGGCGCCATCTTCTACTAATTAATGGAAAATCACCTCAGTATACCCCACAAACTATATGATATGTTCCAAAGAAACGTAGCAATACGTCAATCAAGAAAAAACCTCGTGATGTTGGTGATTGATGGATACAGGAAGAGCTGCCGGTAGATAAATGACGCTGGACGGGTAATGAGGGAAAGAGACAGAAAATGGGCAGAAAAACAAAAAAAAATCGACTCAACCAAACGATACAAAGGAAAAACACATATCAAACCTCGGCACTATTCAAACCCTATAACATTCCCAGGTATTTTATATATTTCCAACATATAAAAGAAAGTACCGTTTTGTCATAACAAGTTTTTGAGGATATGTTTATAAATAGCCTACTGGAAAGTACCGCTTACTTGGCTATTTGATTTCGGCAACCTATGGAATTCCTGAACAGATAAAGTCCTTTCTAAGATTGTATACGATGTATGATAAGTACCTAACTTTAAACGTATTATATCTATTAGGTATATCACTATTCACTACGCAAATGTGCGGATATATACAACGTATTTATATATAAAATATAAGGCAAAGAATAGTAAAATATATAACAATTATTAAACTATAAAAAATTGTTAAAGCATTTCATACACTTGCACAAAAATTTTAACCTATAAAATTCAGTTAAATTGGGTAAAATTTGGCTACACAACCAAAATAAACGCAGCGTTTAAAATCACAACGTTTTCGACGCTGCTACAGTACAGTCAAGTGGTAAAGTGTATATTTCGAGCTGGCAACATTTAGTGTGAATTTCGTGTGTGCATTGTTCAAAATTATCTGCGTTGTGCAAACAAATTGTTTGCAGCATATTTTTGGGTAAAATGCGACGTTGGCTGAATTGAGTTTGGACACGGCTAGTGGCCGTTAATTTTGGCTTAAAACGTTAATATTCGGATATTGCAACAACAATAGTATCACAATGTTCTATGGCTAAAAAGTTTGGGCTTCTTTAGCTTTTTCTGTTATACACACAGTTCTCTAAATAATTCTCTACTTAACGTCAATGTCACTTGTTCTTCTGTTCTAACTTCAAATAGGACGGAAACTGACTAATATATTAACAGCTGTTTCTCTATAATTTAATTATCTTAATAATTATTTCGTTCAACTAATACTCATCATAATCTTCTACTGTCGCATCTCATCTGCAAGTAAAAAGAGTTAAGGACATAGACTCTAACGTTGGCTAAGTGCAGGCATATTTCTTAGAGTGAATATTACAGGCTATAAAATGTCAAAGCGAAAGTAAAATATTTCCTGGTAAAAATCTTGATGTAATACTGCTTCAATTTAATATCACAATATACTCGTAGAAGTTATTGAAGTATCAATGACCTGTATGGTTCCCTCTCTGTTACATAATGCTGAGCTATTTATACCAGAATAGAGAGACTATTGGACATATATATTATCCTACAGTGTTTGTGTAAGGTGGGTGTAAGGGGTTCCAACCACCATCTCAGGAACCCAAGCCAACCTCACCTGCACGTGGTACATCCTGCTATTACAGACGAGGCTCTGGCGACCGGCTGATTGCGGTATAGCGCAGGCTAAATAGGCACGGCTAAATGCCCTGGCCGCCGACGTGCAGCAGCGTCGGCGGTGCGAGAAGCTGTGCCCTGCGATCTCCAACCCGCATGCCCAGAGTGGAGATTATAGGCGTAAATCCCCTTTTGGGGAGGCCTATGTCCAGCAGTGGACTAAGATAGGCTGATGATGATGATGATGATTATCCTACGTAGGTATATATGCATTCAATTTAATATGTATCTGATTATTTTATCACATTACATATTATATATGAGTATTAAAATTGTAAATGATAAAGCCATTTCAATTGATATTTAGGTACAGTTGGGCACAACAATCAATTTTCAATGCGACCGTTACACGAAACTCATAAAATCGCAAATAAAAGTGTATTCACCAATTCAACAAATGTGGCCCATTTTATCGCTCGATAACACTTTTGTATATTACTGTACAATCGGGTTAATGTGTTTTATTTTACGTTTGAGGGGACTTATGCGAAATACTTTTTTATCGGTTTTCTAAAATTCGGATGTAAATCCAAAAATATAACGTTGTTAAGGATTATGAAGTTTTATTTTAAAAATTTTTTCAACGATAGATAGCCACTAAACCAGTACACAGTACAAAATAAAGTCGCTATCCGCTCATAACTGCTTCTCTGCTTACGCCTTGTAAATCAGGAATCAATCACACTTGACACTAAATAAATATTAACATTAATGGAGAGAGTAATAAGCGATGAAGACTTTTTTTAATCGACCTCCTCTCCTCTCCTCTCCTTTAATCTCCTCTCATATTGAAAGGGTTAAGGCGATATTCTGCCACGTTAGCCAAAGTGCATGTTGGTAGATTTCACGTACTTTAGAATTTTTTTTATAACTTCCAAGTTGTGTAGGTCTCCTCACGATATTTTGGATGAAGACTTGCATGTATTTATAAATTGTAGGTATATAACACTTATTATGAAGCTAGTTCTATTTTTGTAATTTCGTTTTTTTTAAAATATTATCGCGTGTGGCGAACATGGTGTGTTATACCGGATGTGGCATACATCAGAACAATGACAAACGAATGACGTAGGTACTTTTTACGTTACATTACATATTTGTGTGTAATTTATATATATGTAGCTGTACAATAGGATTAATGTGTTGTAATCAACCCTTCAGTGCGTCTGTTTGATTATTTGTTTTCATATATACCTACAGAAGGTTTTATTATTTATTTAGAAATTTGTTCCCGTTGCCTAGCATCATTTTAAGCGCATTTTACGCTTGCGACTATACGACCAGCGAAGCAGTCGGTTTAAGGTGAACATGAGAATAAATAAATAAATAAAATTGCACACGCAGGCTACTCCTAACCGTGGTTGTAAAACGAGGGACTAAAGGAAATAAACATTTTATATCAACGTTTACTTGAGTACAGCGTAAGGGGCGATTTTACATCATGTGAGGTCAACTGAGGGCAAATAATATATAAACAGACCTTTAACGTACTATTAAAATGTGCCTGTACTATAAGATCATTCAGTTTTGCATACGAAGCTAGCGGATGAGCTCGGTAATAGTCACGTATCACCGAATACCTTTCTTTCTCTCGTTTCCTTGTAAAGAAATCATACTTATCCCTAATCCAAAGATAGGAAGCTTTGTCGCCATAATTCAAACATTCCGATACCCCGAATTGAGTTTTCAGCGTCACATATAACTTTAGTTCTGTTGGCAGTGGCCATGATTGAACGAAAAATAAGGATACAAACTAAAAAGTATATGTATTATCATAAAAAATTAACCTCTCCATATTGTCAAAGTTATATAACATTTTCAATATATAAAGATTAAATTTAAAAAAAAAACAAATCAAACAATTTGCATATAAGCTTTTGCTTGGTATATTCTTAAAAAGTATTTTAAAATCATTAGCCGTTTTGGTTAAAACGATGGAATGTATCCATTTCAATAAAAAATACATTTTGCTCGTGCAGTATGTAGTACTATTTTATAAACTGGCGAGTTAGTACATTTTAAAGTGTTTAAGAAATTAAAGAAAAGACACGTTCTTCTTCATGCTACACAGCAGGAACCGGACCGCGTTGCGGAATCCTCGTCAACTGTAAAGAACATAGATCCAGTGCCAATCCACTCCAGATATCCTTTCGAGAAGTCACCATTTACTAAGATGCAATCAATGGTAGACAATTATAAAAAGGGGACAGGGAAGAATTCAATCAATAAGTCATCATCATCAGTCCAATTAGTCAATCATCTATATATCTCTGCCTAATCAATTAATGGTGTATCGTTATTAATGGTTATAGTAGAATACTTTGTGTAAAATATAATGAGCTAGTTAATTATATCTTGGGATAAAATGTACCGGACCTGATCGCAAAAAAGACAAAGCATGTGCTAAGGTAACCAGACAGTTGATAGGTATACATACAAATTTGAACATGGATACACACTCATAAAAGTAATTTTACTTCCAGTCATAGACAGAAAGTTATACTATTATGGGAATTATCATACAATTATTGTGCTGGATGGAAATAAAACATAATCCTCGATTCAGCCTGACTTTCGAGATTCAGTCTGACTTTCGAGATCTCAATCAACCAAAACAGATTTAACAGTTCTGCTATAAAGAACCAACGTATATTGGATGCAAGAAATAAGTACATTTTTTTTCAACCCATTACAATTCCACTGTTGGAATACGGATCTCCTATCATATTGAGAATTGAGAGGGTTAAGGCCATAGTCTGCCACGCTAGCCAAGTGCGGGTTGGCAGACTTCACACACCTTAGAAAATATTTTTTTTTTATTTCTAAGCAATATTTATTGTCAATTGTCATGATAATGTTCTGCTGGGTTTGGTGACTTCTCAATGTTCAGGTTTGATATTATATAAGTTTCATTTCAATTCATTATTATAGTCCAGCAGTGGACCGAAACAGGCCTGTGATGATGATGATGATGATGAAGTTTCATTATGCTAAAATTCTCAGTAACTGTCTCGTTTGCAGATATATAAGACGAACGAAAGCACCAATTTATGAATTGCTGTTCTGGGGGTGTATTGTTATCATAATTGGAAACATCATGTTCTCGATGGCGTTGGGGCTGGTGGCTATGACCAATTACCCGGGTGGAGTGGCGATAACGAGGTAAAACAATTATGTAGGAATAATAAGATTCTGCTTTGTATATATTTTTTATTTAGCTCTAGGCTTGCGTTTCACTGGAATCTTACCTGATGGAAGGCGAAATGCAGCCTAAAATGTAATTTATATTATTATCTATACGAAGAACTGAAGATCCAGCTCAGTGGCGTGCTAATGCAGAAGCCTACGTCCAGCGGTAGACGGGAGTAGGCTGATGATGATGATATGATACTAATATAATAAAGTTGTAAATGTTTGTTTGTTCGCGCTATTCTCTGAAACGAATAGTCGGATTATAAAACATATTTGGGTGTAATCTAGACATATTCAGAAATGCTATAGGCTATCGAACATGATGCTACAATTGTTAGATAGTCTTAATTATTGAAATTTGTAAAAGAGGACGGAAAAAAATGCTTCCAAAATAGTTATACGTGCGTTGGCGTAATGGTTAATAATACGTAAACGGCGAAAATCAATATAAATCATTACCAGACGAAAAAATTACTAGAACTATTTTCTGTTCCGAGTTAAATTATCCATCTGCGGGGCATTATATTATAATAGGTACCTTAATATATAATATGGACTGGATAGGATATAACATCTTGTATAAATGTATACTTCAGTAAAGTTAGCTATACTGGAAATTAGTAACATAAAAGTTTATAAATTACATCAACGTGTTCTATACTTATAATCCCCGCTAGTATTTATTTTAGTTATTGAGGATAATTTCGTTTTTAGATTCCACAAATTACTGAAGAATGAACCCTATGTTCACGTTCACATCAGCAACCTGGCGGCGCAGACTGGTGTCACAAGATTTACACAGATACATCAGAACTGGACGTACAGTAAAACTGAATCCTTGCAGCCTGAACAGTTACAAGAATATACTCATCTATTGATTGAAGCTAAAAGCAAATATTCACCGAGCCTTAAAACATTTATGCAGACACATAATATTTTAGATCGTATTGAAATGTTTTCACAAATTTCCATAAACTATAAATTCGTGCCACCTATAAAGATCAAAACTAAACCTGCATTATTTATTCTGGAACGGAAGGACTTTCGTCAACATCCTAAAGGCTTGCTTGGTGAGGGTTTTAAAACAACAGATGAAGATGATTCAGAAGTAATTCCATCTTCCGCGAAAAATGTAGACGAAATAAACAGTAATGCAAGTGCCGAGAGTTACTATGTGGAAGATTCTATTCCACACGATACGCTAGAACCTGAACTGGAAACACAAGAGGAAGTTATAGAAGAAGATTCTACGAATGTAAAAGAAAAAGAAGTAATTGGAACGGATGAAGAAATTGTTGTGACACCCAAAGAGTCAGTTGATATATCCTTAATTGACGAAGAGTCAAATATAAAAACTAAAAAAATAAAAAAAACAATCGATGAACTGAAAGTATTAAGGCAAGAAAGGAAAAAGAAAGCGATTACAAAAATAAAATCTGAAACGCGTAATGAAGTTGTAGCGTCGGCAAAAGAGAAATTAAAGGAAATTATGAAACGACACAAACACATAGCTGATGAACTGTCGGAAAATATTATATCTGAAACAAAGGTTGAAGCAAAAGAAGAAGAAATAGACGGTAGAGGTGATATTCCAGAACAAGAATTTTTTGCGGTTCAAGAACACGACATATTTGAAGGTGAACCAAGTATACATGTAGAGGACCATGAAAAAGAGGAGGTTTCTCAGCCAAAGAAATCCGACAGTCGCACAAAAGATAACATTGATAGTATTGTAGAGGAAGTTATCGTTCGACTGATTGATAGGAAGATTTACGACGACAAGACGAAGCCGGAGGACATTAAAGTAGAAGACAGGATGATGATACAAAAAATTGTTGAAGAAATTTTATCTGAAAGAACAAACTACACAGAAATAAAATTGTAAACAAAAATTAAATAGGAATCATTTGTTCTTAAGTAAAATGTATCAACATATCGTGTAAATAAATGGCATATTTATGTGATCTCAGTTCATGGTGGTCGTTCACATCTTTTGTAAGTTTTAACTAGGGATGTTACGGATGTCAAAATTTTGACATCGGCGGATGCGGATTTTTGGAGACTCACATCCGCGGATGCGGGTGCGCGGATGTTCGGATTTATTTAAAATATTCCAATTCTAAGTTAATAAGTCAATGAAAATTGATTGATATTAATTATGTTTTATTTAATCATATTTTGAAATCAAAACGAAATCAGTTTTTAGTTTCACTTAATTTTAAGTTTAGTTTTAGTAAGAAAGCCTTTGTTTAATAGTTAAATTTAAAAATGGGCGAATTATATTTAATAAACAGTAATATAGCAGCCTTCTCAGCCTCCAATCTGTTTCTTAGTGGATCATATATTAACCCAGCTCCACTAAATAGTTGTTCACTGGGGACGCTGGCTGGTGGAGGTGATAAATATCTGCGTGCAACTCTGGACAGAGTTTCAAGTTCAGCATGATTAACTTTCCA
>DWMG01001300.1:0-15557 GCA_018244855.1 Elbella merops
GTGCTCCTGCCTCAGTACGCGCCCGAGGGTGGTTGCAGTACCCTCAGGACGCGTACTCACTGCACTGCACTTTCACTTTTATAGTTTGATACACGTCCTTTTTCGTAACACACTGGCTACTCCCTCGGCTGGTTTTGTTGCGTGATATACGCAACACCCTGACCCTTTGATAGTAAAGGGCGGGTGTTCGCGCGGGCCCGAGCCCATCCACTGGATCCTAATCGCGGGACGTCGTAATGCGGTGCGCGACGATTAGTACCGCGAGTGAACGCAAATCAAGTTTAGACAAAAGTCTTCAGTACCTAACCAAGTAGTGTTAACGATTTGGAGAGCAGTTTAGCTGTGAATCTTTCTTAAATCATATCTTCTGTTGAACTATTGAACATTTTAGTCCTCCGTTAGAATTCGGTCAGCTACAAAAGCTCAACATGAATTATGAGCGAGGGCTGTTAGAAACTAATTTCCGCCCTAGAATAAAATTCCCTGTACAGGAGAAAAACGATTTCTTTTTTTTCCGATTCTTTTATCATTTTATTCTAAGCCACGCATTTCCTTTTAGAATGAGCGAGTTACGGGTCTAGTCTGCCATGCTGGCCAAGCGGGGGTTGGTAGACGACAGCTTTAGAGAACAATTTTTTTAACTCTCTTTTGTGCAGGCTTCCTCACGATTTTCCTTCACTGTAGTAGCAAGTGATTTTTAATTTTAAAACGCAAAATTTTGTAAAGAGGTACGCGCCATGCACTTAAATCTAGAACCTTCGGAGTGAGAAGCTGAATTTCAAACCAATAGGCTATTATTGCAGATGATCATGTAGTATATAACTTAGAATTTCTAGTAGAAATTTGTAATAGTGACTCGGAGTTTGATCTGAATCCGGTGAAAGGCAATAGGCTCATCATCTATTCCATGGGTCGTAAAACATAATTTGTGAAACGTGGGAGTGTACTATACTTCTCTACCAACCCCTTGGGGATTACAGGCATGTTGTAACGTTATAATGTAGTATATGATAAACAGTAATATAAAAACACCTTCAAAATCCTGCTCTGTGTAGTCGTGGTGTGTGTGCTTGCGGGCCGCGGGATCCGTTGGCGCCTCGTCGTCATCCGCTCTGGCGTCCATCGTTCACAGTCTGGGAACAATCAAATTATAGTTCAGGTTACTATACTTTATGTAAAAGAATTCTTTAGGTGTCTAAGGATAGAGACATTTGGCTCTTGATCTACTCTATCCATCGTATAAGGTATCCTAGCTTGACGATATAATGATAATGGTACATACTTAATCTTAAATATAAAGTTTAACGCTTACAACGTCGTGAATAGACTTGTTTTGCAGTCGCTCAATTCAATTTGTAGTTCTATTTAAGTTTCTTTATGTTTTTCACTGCTTTGAGGGCGTTACCATTGAAATTACGTAACGCAGATTTTTGCTAGCTACAATTTTGTAATTGAAACTATATAATGCCGGCCATCTTGTTATCGGCTTTCGTACGCGTTGTGTTAGTGAACAACATTAATAGAGTTCAAACTTTGAACTAACACAAATGTGATTAATCCATTTATATTAATTTTGGAGTAATTACAACGTCGTTTTCACAAGTAGGTATACAAGGACTCGGGATATCGTACAATCTATACACTTATAGACGATATTTATTTTGTTATGAATTTAATTTCAAACATAATTTTAAATACAGTTATTCACATTTGTTGTTCAGCTTTATAAAACTTACAATTCTCTATTTTTAACCTCCAAAAGTTGAGTTTCCAAAACAGTGGTTCTGAAAATGTTAAATTTTACCATAAGCTTTTCCTTTCCAAGCAAGTTTTTCCTTTCTAACTTCTAAAATAATGAGCTTTCAACTTTATCCCCCCAAGAGAGTAACTAAAAAGGCTATTATAAAGAACTTTTTCTACACGTAAGTCTATATACGTACTATTTTTCTTTCATTCGCTTACTTATGTGCTTACTTGAAGAAAAAATTTCAGATAATTTCTTGCTTTCTTATAATTGTATTAAGCAGTTAATGTATAGGAACATAAAGCAGGGAATTATTACTAAAGTTTCCACATAAAACTGATCAACAGTTTTTTTTGAAAACTCTGAAATCAAGCAGATTTTAAGCAGCCAATAAAATCATCGACAACAATTATTTAGTATGTATAATCAGAACATCTAACCACGTCTGTTTGCGTTTATTATCCTGAAATATATAATATATAGTTTTATCAACATAAATAAAATCATAAAATCAACACTATATAACCAAAATGACGGAAATGAACTAAACCACAGCTATGATTTTTCTCTACTCTTGGAAAAACGTCTATATGAACATTTATAAGTCATCAAGTATTATCGTAAACCCACTACCCATTTGCCACTTCTCAACGCTTACAAGTATCCAATAGAGTGGACCTCATCTACGTTAAGTCCTTTTCGGTATTGACTCTCGGTGCCAGAGGAGAGGCCGACCCTTGTGACCCAGATATTTTACAGCTCTTCCGCCAAATTGATCACTCTGTTTTATGAACACGTTCGTCGTCGAAGTCTCAGTAACGGGCGATTACGTACTATGTATATAATCCTCGCAATCAATTATTTTGAAGATAACATCAATTACCAGAGCTAAATAAGTTTCAATTTATAATTATATATTTCGTTTCAATTTATAATGATGATAACTTTAATTGTAGGTGATTTTCTTCCAGCTCATTGGCAATTAAATTTCAATTTCTACAGTTTTGTTTTGTACCAAATTTGAAGTCGGTATACAATTTTAAAAATTATAATTTTATTTTAATTTGTCATATTTGACGATTAAAAAAACTAAGGCTAAGATAAACTTAAACCTAAACTTCTCTCTAATGTACATACATATCTTGTGTGTATCCTTGTACATGATTGTATTTATTGTTAATTATCTAAATTAATTTTATTAATATATTTTGTATGTAAAGCTAAGAAGGAACTATGGTTTTATTGAATTCACTAAAAGACACTAAATAATAAAATATTAGATTTTTTTCGTTGATTATTTGTTGTATTATAGAGACAATAAAGGAGTATACGCGCCTGATGGTAAGAATCATAATTAATATCTGCTTTGGATTTCAGTCGGCAGACTATAGACAAGTCACAAATGTCTTGAAGAAGCTTTTAAGACATTTCTGTTCTAAAACAGCCTAAATGCAGCGTTGATACATAACCACAGAAATGTGTCATGTGACGTAACATCACGACTGTAATCCTCGAAGGGGTAGGCAGAGGAGTGTCGTACACCCCCGTGTAGTAATAAGCCAAAATATTCCATCACCTTGAGACAGGTACATATTATCTCTCTTTCTTTCTCTCTTTGTCCTATTATCTCTGATATAAATCTTTATTAAACGAACCGCGCAGAACATTTGAAACAATCTAATCGCAGAAAATAGACTGATCTGTCTAAAGTATTAATTCGAATGAGATTAAAAATGTTCAGTTGAAACCGTTCAATCGCACATCCAGCTTACTTCTACTCGTAACTAATGATAATCTCTTGCATCGCTGTTTCAGGGACAGGCGAATGTCAATGATTTGACCGCATTTAGTTGACCGCATGTCAGGTCCCTTACAGGCAAGGCAGACAGTATCGAATGAGTAATTTCTTTGTTCTTATAGACCTGACGTGCTTGTACAGTCATTTTTAACTCAATACATGTGAGTATACTCGTACCTTCGTAGCTCGTACTCTTTAGTCGAGTGGTTGTAAGCGCGACTGTTTATCGGGAGGTACTGGATTCAGATCCCGGGTCGGGTAATGTTGGATAATTCTAATTTAGAATATATAGTAGTGACTTGGAGTCTGGTTCTGTGTTTAGTGTATGGCACTGGGCTCACCACCTATTCCATGGGACGTAAACGTAACTGGTGCAACGCGGGAGTATAGGTACTACACTCCTCTGCTTACTCTTTCGGGGATTTAAGGCGTGATGTTACGTTCTGTAATATGATCATTTTTTAATAATATACATTTCTACGTCCTTTTTTAATGTTGTGGGATGTGCGTTATGGGTTAGAAGGCATAGTACAATACATTTGGAATGCTTTCCTTAAAGTTAGTATGTAAATTTGAAATTGTTTGAATCCACATACAGCGCTCGTACATGCGGGTTCGTTAGTGTGCCAGATGGTATAAAATTTGCATGAAAGCAATTGCCACGAGCGCATAGTGCTTTGGTGTGGGCAAATTGAAAATAATCTCTTCGATGAACCAATTGAAGGCGCAAGAGGTTTTTGGTTTTTTGGTTTCCCGTGTTCATTTTGTACGGATTGTTATGGTATTGTTTGGATGGTTTTTTGACTTAAATTGATATTTAACACTACATAATTAATTTAAAGTTAGCTAACACTACCATTAGATAACACAGTAAAAAGTTATCAAAAACCTTTGTAGAGATCACTATTCAGATCAATTTTTGCATGTTAATTACTACATGGAACACGAATTTTATGGAATTATAATTAGAATTATAAGCGTGTTTGGAGATTTTCCTGACGTTAACAGTTTATACAATTAAATTTATAACATAAACATTCATTTACTCGTAAAGCCATTTATTACACGAATTATAATGTTGTAATATTTGAATTTGGAATTTCTGTTGAAAGGTGTAAATGCTAATTTAAAAAAAAAAACAAAAACAATAAATCTTCTAATGTGTACCTATTAAATATCGCCTTGTCATTTACGTTTCGTGTAGTTAATAAATATCAAAGCAACTTACATTTTAACATATAAATCTAATATTAGATGTTAGCAATTTAAATGTTTATTCTGAACTAGTTTCTGAGTTCTATTAAATTTTGGGTACTAATTCGTTTATTTACATATAAAGTTGGGTACGTACTTCGCTGAGGAGGTCTTTATGGTAGCGAATTCCTGAACCGATCGGGACTTTGTGTTACAATTAGGCTCCGCCTCAATAATCTTTAATTTAATTGGATCTTTGTAAGGATAGAAAATAAAAAATGCGCTAAAACGGGCACACTCTGAATTCTTTCGAAGACAATTTTTGTCGTAGCTGTGCACGTCCCTTTTAGACGGATCGATATTATCTTTAGGGTCGTTACGTTTAAAATAGATTTCTGTGAGCTTGTGAAATTTTTAGTGGAGTTGTCAATAAATTGCCTTAAAATTATTTAAAAATTGTCCCTATAGTATTACTTTTCGTACGTCCATAATATTATTAAACATTTGATCATTGAATGGTTTTCAGTAATCATTATGAAACGTTAACTGATTTATTATTTCACTGTTCAATACGAGTTTCTTTAAATTGAGAGCAAGTTAAAAATCGTATTCTACCACGCAAGTCAAATAAACATTATTATACGTAATATATTAGAGAACACTCTGCCAAGCTCTATGGTCTAGTGATTTCCTTAAGATAATTCCCTTTGCTCTTAGATATTTCCCTTTACGTCAAAAATGTATTGTAATAAGTATTAAGATAAACTTAAAATGTACACAAGCTTTACTTTAAATATAACCAAAATCTGCTCTGCTCACTGAGGGGTTTTATTTAAAATAACTTTAAGTATCGATAGCACAAGTAACATTTTAGACAAAGCCTATTTAAGTTTCATTCGCCATAAAAATATACTGCGCCAGGTGTTCCGTGCGCCAATTGCCGTGTTTCCCCTATAATAAAATTACGAACATAAATTTTACTGGCAGTCAATTTTTACTATGGCTGCGTTATTGTGCTTCGTTGCGTTACTCCAATAAAATGATAAATAAATCTCCCTCCTCTGGCACATTGATAAGGGAAATTGAGTGAGCCAGGGTAATCATTTATTTTCATTACGTTCATCCGTCGTTTATTCTCTCTGGGTATATTTGAATTTCGAAGATAGATTCCGATTATTAAAACATGGCGGGGTAGCAATAGGTTGAATAACGATGCTGTTTCTGGTTAACCATAGACAGACGATTTTGTCTGTTAAATAATAATATGTATATAAAAGTATTACAGCATGGTTGAATGCTGTTTTGTTTCAGTCAGTGTCAGTGTAATTAGACTGAGGACGAATACTATTAGTCATCAGGCAAATATTTGTCTTGGCTGGAAATCGAACCTATAACTCCCGGGTTAGCGGTGAGGTATACAAACCACAGGACTGATGGCCAATTGAATGAATTGATACATATATTCTTATATCTGCTGAAAGCGTTTGGTAAGCTCAGCGACGTTGGATATAATTGAAATAGTGAAAAAACGGACAGTAAAAATGAATTTTGAATTTAATCAAAACTTTTTATTTCTCCACAACGTACATTAATACGGGCAATGAGCAGTTTAAAAATTCAGACAGTCGTTTTTATTGGTTTCACGCGACCTAAATTTTTAAGTGTTATGGTCCGAGGTAAACTGTTATGGACTGACAAAAAGCTGTACGGTTCATTTTTTCAGCATTCGGCATCAGCTGTTCAGTTTTATTACACTGCGTATTTTTAGCAGTTTATTTTGGTATCTACAGGAAAAATCACCCTCATCATCGTCATCTTCGTCGGCCTACTCCCGACCCCTGAGGACATTGGTCTCACCGATAGCACGCCAATGAGCTCGATGTTCAGCTCTTCGCATCCAACTGCTGCCAGCCACTTTGCGTATACCTTCACTCCACCTAACCTAGGGGGCACTCGCAAAACCAATATTTTAGCAAAACATAAATATGTTTGTACTGGACTCAAATTATATCTTTGCGTCACGTAATCTAATTTAGTTTTGCCCTCGACATCCCTCGTTTAATGAGTTCCGAACTTATTTCATTAGTTAGCTCCATCTCACATCCTTCGAAAAGTAATTCACTACGAAGCGAGTACTATTTAGAGGCAATTTTTTTTCTCTTCCTTTCAGAAGTTTTCTAGTTATTTTATACATACGATACTATTGCTATTAGAACGGAATGTTGTGTCTGTGTTTGTATCTTAGCTAAGCACGCTTCAAGCAAGTTTCAAAACATGAACATCTCTTTCTCGAATTATTTTTCATAGAACGTCGAATGTTCTAGATAGATTCGTTAATCTTTAAACAGACGGTATTGTGCGGTATTGATAGGAATCAGGTTCATTATTGGTGTTAGCTGGTAATCTTTATATAATCTATATGTACATATACCTATATACAAATAATAAATCAGCTTTGTACCTATATCTATATATAATAATTAATTCATCACAGATAATTATCTTCATTAATCATGGTCGCTTAGTCAGTCTTTGTTGAGTTCTGAGCTCGCGTCATTATTAATGTGGTGCTGACCGATATTGGACCAGTCAGAGACAATCATGTTCATACGTATATGGGTCAATGCAGCTGCATCATACATTAATTATAATCCTATTCGCTAGTGTATAACCGGCCAGTATACAACTTGACTGGCCCCTTTGTCATTGGTTAGCACTCGTAAACCTGACTACTGGGGTTCGAATTCCACACCAACATTTGTGCCAACATTTGTCTGATGAGCACAAGCATGTGTACCGTATCTGAGCGTAAAAAGAAAACTACATATATATCAATATGTGTGTATATAGTTTATCAGCCGTCTGGTTACCTTAACAAAAGCTCACTCGAAGACTGGTTTAGATTCCGATGTGTTTGCAAATTAGAAAAAAACAAACCTCCATATACTTTCTGCTACCCGTAGAATAATG
The DNA here is from genome assembly GCA_018244855.1 of Elbella merops. Lineage (NCBI taxonomy): Eukaryota > Metazoa > Arthropoda > Insecta > Lepidoptera > Hesperiidae > Elbella > Elbella merops. The sequence continues at coordinate 7,707 of DWMG01001300.1, forward strand.
AGGCAAAGTTTGCCACGATAATGTAAATGAGTGTAACCCATTTACATCTCATTGTAGGAAGTGTTAGAAACATATATCAAAGTTAAATCTCATTGTAGTAAGGTTAACTCGCAAATAAAATGTTAAGGTTAAGTAGCTCGAATCAGAAATACTACCTACTTATAGTCTGGATTAAATTAATTTTGAAATAGGAAAATAATTGCCGTTATATATAAAGTCAACAATCAAAATTATAGCAAGGGGTCTACTGTGTAAATTTTTATTAAGTATAAAATCTATGATCTCAATTTTTGTATTAGGTATATACTTTTAATATATAGTCTAGTATATAAAAGTTGTAGTGTAAATATTGGTAATATGTATATAAATAAGACGCAAAACCTATAGTACCTTATGTTGTATAGTACGTACGACCAATACTCTCTAAATTGCTCCAAGATTCGCAGCCCACGACGTAAATTATTGTAAGTTATGAAGACCACAATCTATTTTGTAGTTTGCTTAGACACAACTTAGTGTTATTTGCAATGTGCCTAGCTGTAATTTATTATAATCTATTACAAAGTGATTTTTGAACGGTGTTAACAGCTGGCAGCGGTTGGATGCGAAGAACTTAAAATCGAGCTCAGTGGCGTGCTATTGAAGACAACAGTGTCCATCAGTGAACTATGACAGGCTGATATTGATGATGATGACGTTACAAGTTTAGGGTCAAGGGGTAAGAAAGTTTGGCCATTATTTCAAATCTTTACGATGAGTTGCTATTCGTTCAATATTTGTGTGGTGAGTACAAGCAAAACTCCATTTTAGGACTTCTTTACTTACGAGTTTAATATAAAATTATGGTAGTGAAGAAACATCGGAGGAATTTCCTTTAGATTGTGCTTGGTGTGCAATAAATTTATTAGAAGAATACCTCATACAAATGGATATACGAAGATATCCTGGGATCTTCAGCAGCTTTCAGAATTGAGTTAGTTGATTATTCAAGAAGAAGAATGGAATGAATCTGGTTGAATATGGAAGCAAATCTGGTCTGTGAGTATAGAGATATGCCCCACCCTTTGCTAAATCTGGCGTGTCAGCCAAGTGTACCATGAGAATGGACTTGATGGAGAATGAAGCTTTTCGATAACGAACAGAGGTATAGTTGGCCAGCATTTGACCAACCATGACCATTTTTAAATATAAACCCGCTCGAAGTTTCATTCTAGTATTAAACGATAAAAATTTGAAGCACACTTAATATAAAGCTTAGCATTTATGACGTTCATTTTTTCCACTTTTTGTGCTGTATATCGCCCGAGCCTTCGCTCATGACCGAGCACATCTACGTGACTGAAATGAATAAATATCAAAGCTTACCTAGTCCGAGTCGCTATATCAGTCGTTTTTATGCATTCCTGAGCTTTATTTACTTGCGTATATCGATTACTTTATTCTTTTAGGGGTTTATTTAAAAAATATTATATCGTGCCTGCGTTATTCTCTAAATTTCAAGCTGTGTTTATTGCAAATTACAACATAATCAGGCCAGTAATTTTATCGTGACAAATAAATGATGATAAACAGAAGAGACAGACAGACATAAATTTTTATTTCGATAGAGCAAATTATTTAGTAAAAATATCTCTATCAGGTCTCTTTCTAGATCGTTTAAGCATTTTGTAACTTAAGTACATAAACGATATATCTGGCGAGCTGAAATTATCTGTCCAATTCTACAGCAGAAATTTGATGCGGCAAGCCGAAGACAAATCGCGACAGCGTTCATAAGAGAATACCTAAGTTCAGCAATAGATCTATACCAGCTGATAATAGTAACGTAAACCTAAATAATATATGTGTTTGTTATTTATTTATTGTTATATAATTGACATGATATTAATCTAAAACTTTAAACATTGTACTGATTAGCCGGTGTTATAATTTTACAGTCAATGTAGCTAGATGCGTTAAAGAAAATATAAAAGGTGAACAATCCCAATGTATTATTAGGAATATGACTACACAATACAACTTGGTATGTAGTCCAAAATCTAACGGGATATACATTGATTTTTTCAGTTATTAAATAGGCAGTAATAAATGAGGTTTTTCAGTATACATCACCTATTTATATCTCGTTTATATGGGAGCAACTTTTCTCATACATTCTCATAATGTGAGCGAGCTCTTTCATTGTTTGTTAAGTTCTTCTGTTGGCAGTCCGTATCCAGAATGCACTTTATAGTAATCACTTCGCTTCGTCAAGGCAATTCTCCTTATGTTTGTTATACTTTGGAAATAATGGGAGAGAATAAACAACCTTTACTGCTCTGATAACAGAAGTTTTGTTTGTGTTATATACTTGAAATTATTGCTGTTCTTCCCTCGAGCGTTGCTGATATGAATATACTCGTATATAGCTCGTTAAATAATATGTATGTTTGTACTAAACTACGATAATTTAAAGCGTAATAAGCGTTAACGTTCCCCTTTGTGATAATGGTAAAACAAAACCGAAAACGGTGAAACCTGAAAGTAACAAACACACTCTATTTCCAAGACCTTAAGGGAAATACAGCCGTTGTCTTACAGCTATATTTCTGGTCATGTGTCTATGACAGTCTGTCATTGAAAATCATATGTATCACGGTGAAACTCTTAACTTCAACATTATTTAGTTCTGCAGAGCTGTTGAATCATACTCATAAAATTATGTCTCCGCCGCGATCTCGCTGCAATCGACGGAAGTTCATGAGGAAGAGCCTCGTACAGGTCCGAAACTAGACGGACCAGAAAGACGGAAAGACGTACGTGAGTTAAACCGGTACATATTTAATCATATGTATTATGTATAAAAACTCACGAAAGATATAATAATAAAGGTAAATCATAATTAAATAAGCTGGTGCCTCTGTGGTATTTGTGAAGTGTTGATTAAAGATGAACTATAATTTTTCATTTAGTCTTATATATTTACAATGTGTATGAACAATGTGTATGTGTGTGTGAATTTTGTTCACGAATAGATTTACACGAGTATTAGACGGATAGATTACTAGTACTAGACACATATGTATCTACACATACTCGTATAACTAGTACTAGACAGACAAACCACCATTACCCACTAGACACATACTTAACCAGAACTAATTTGCCTCACCTTTTATGTTTGCCGCGGAGATTGACGTGTTAGTCTGAAAAGAGAAAAACAATATCACAATGTGGATGACTTTACTTCAGGCTAATTATAATACTTGTTTTTTTAATTTGTTTAGACAAAATATTATAAAACTAACAATATCGCCAAGTGTCGTTAGAAGAATAAGGATAGGCTGCATATGAATGGCTGCATAAAGAATGAGTTATAAATACAAATAAATACAAAAAAATGCAAAGAAGACAAACAAATTCACAAATGTTATTTGTTAATAACATTTTAACACTTATTTAACCTAAAACGGATATGAAATGTTTGAACGTAAACTGTTCCATGAATTCTTAAATATGATTCTTGTTTCGTTTCAGATCAAAAGCATGAATTATTGTAACCGCTGTACCCTTTGACGTGAAACATGGTTATACAAACCTTCTTAGCCACAGAAAGGGTGTTCCGCGGTAGAATCCTTAATTACAGGCCCTTTGATTGCTTCCAAAAGCTTAAACTTACAATCAATATTAAGTTAAACTTCAAGTCTTTGGGATTGCGCCATATAGGTTGAGGAATCGCTAAAGTTTCAGTTTTAATTAATGATTTATTATTAATAACTGGCATTCTCCACCAGTCAATGCTGCTTTGTTTGAGTGGATAGCGGCATAAGTAGATTCCTTTAAAAATTTGTTCTCATAATACAATTATTCGAAGTTTACTTAAAGTTCTTGTACGTGACTTCTAAGGCTTTCCAACATTTATCAAGTAATCGTTCGCAATTTAATTTGTAAATATTGCTCTTTTTACTTCATATGCGAAGAAATCCTTGTTTACAAAATTGTTGTGCTTGAAAAAAATGTATACATAAAAAAACCTAACATCATGTCTGTAATTCCCAAAGGGGTAGGCAGACAGTGTAGCACATTCCCACGTTTTACCAGTTACATTTACATCCCATGGAATAGGTAGTGAGCCTGTTGCCATACACCGGGTTCACATCATGATTACTACAAATTCTAAATTAGAAATATCTAATAGAACCGGGATTTGAATTCAGGATATCCCGATCGGCAGTCGCGCTTCGCAACCACTCGACTAATGAGGCAGTCAATATAATACAACCTCCTTTTTAAAATAAAAGAACGTTATTTTTGTTTGTATTTTAAACACACGTCCTATTTAATTCAGATTGCGTCCTATTTTACTAAAATTTCAATGATATTTATTTTTTTATGATGAACCCTAACAATGATATTAATCTTTTGAAAAAACTCACATACATCCCCTTTATTCAAAACTGGACAAAGCCTGTGCTCTAATTTAATGAGCAATAACTGAACGATAAGGGTACAATTTAAAATGTCTTAATTATGCACATAATTAAGTAATAATATAAAATCGCCTGCAGTGAATTTGTATTGTAAATAGAAAAATATATCGTAGAGCACACCATGGACTCATAGAGCTTTGAATATTGTCTCTCCTATCTTAGTATTGTCAGTGTCTCTCTGACCTATATTCCACTGTATGCGAGCGAGCGTTCGTGACGAGATATGTCTAGAATAGTCTAGACCGCTTGGCTGGTGTTTGGATTGCTTTTAACACTTGCACCTTTATTATATTTATCCAAACTTATACGTAATCCAGAGTATGTTCAGTGTTTTCCATTTCCTTTTACAGTTCTACCGTAGGGTTTAACAGATATCAACTTCTAAATTATAACAATTTTAATAATCATTATAAACATCAATAAGTTCCTATATATTTATTTCTAGTACTTAATATTGAAATTTAAAATTATAAATGGAACGTAAGGGCCTCTAGTGCAAGGTCTGATATGGATTTGATTCGTTAAATTATATGTTGCATGATTTAATGTTGTCACTTTACTATGTATTATCATTGATAAGAATCTTCTTTACTATGTATTATCATTCACACTTATATCGTACACTATATTATCGTCACTTTACTATGTATTATCATTGATAAGAATCTTCTTTCGAAAGACGATTTATGAAGGGCTAAAAAAATACAGGGCTTTTTATCTTCTAATATAACTACATACTTACAATTCGCTATAAATCAGAAAAGAGTCTTCTAACATACACAGTGATCAATCCAGCAGCGAAATCAGAACGTATGGAAAATTCCATTACTTTATTACGATTTATAAATTATTAATACATCATATTTGATTTACAGATATAAAAACTGAAAATCTTGGTACAATTCGCTTCGATATCAGCAAATATTATTTTCCGTAACAAATAATCCACCGAGGAAACACAAACTCTCCCTACGCTATCATTTGCGCAGAATTAGTAATGATCATTGAGTTTAATATTCATGCTGTTACGGTTATTTCTTACTTATAATTCCCAAAGCGCGGCGGGAATTTATGCGGTGACATGTCATCTATCCTCAGATACTTAACTTCAATTATATAGAAAAAAATACTACAATAAACAAGATCGAGATAGAAAAGATCAAGCTTTAAAAAGTTAAAAAAGGACAATTCGAAAAATATGCTTAAGTTCTAGGAACTGGGGAATAGATGTTTGCACTTTATACCTTACAGCTGAGACTGAGTTTATCCTGCAAATCGATGGCGCATATGGCTTGGAGAAAATACCATGCGTAGTGCGCATTCTTTAAAAGTATACACTGACAATATTAATTGTAATATAAAACTAATGCTTAAAATCTTTGCACAGTAGTAATGAATATTTGAGCTATGACTTGTGAGTAAATTGGTCTATTCGCGGAACTTCATGCACTCATTTTACTTCAAGCAATTTATACATTCACTTAGACGTGAAAATTTTAAGGACCTTTAGTTAATTGTCTAGCAGCGCCCTTCCTAGCCCTTGGTATCTCTACAATAATTAATTCCTAAACGTTTATTCAATTCCGAAAACATAGTTTGATAGTAGTGAAACAACTTTTGCTGCAAACTTATAATTTGTTCGGTAAAATTTTGCCCATTTATCACAATTTGTGTTTGAAGTTGCCAATTAGCTTAAGGCTCCAACGTGATTAGGGCAAACCTAAACGAAACTTAGTAAACGTAATATGCAGTATTATTATATGTTAAATAAGGTATAGCAGTAATCACTTTTAAGGTAGCCGATATACCTGTTAGGGTTTACAATAGAACTACCCCTAAGTTATTTAATGTAAAATAAATAGCCAAGAATACAAGGTCATGAACATTTTACTCTTCCAAAAGCTATTTATAACTCTATCAAACTGACTTTGTGAACCCTAACTCTACAAGTGCTAATTTTATAAAGTCTACGTTTTGATCATAAAGTACTATCTAGCGGTCACAAGTACCCACTGTATGATGGAAAATTAATGACCAGCGACTTAATTTGCCACGACGAGACTGCCTTCGCGACGCCCTCTTAACGACCCAGTCAAATGTTTGGACCAAGATTGTAAGTTGTAAAACTAGAATTTTTGGGTTTGGTCCTACATTATATCACACACACATATATATAGAAAGCTTTAGAAATTCGATGTCTTGGCTATCGAACATCCTGTTTGCTGGATGCTTTCGTCTTTATGTTTTCAGTTGTCTTACATGAATTTCTTTTCGTACAGCTCACTCTCTCTATATTTACTACGTATTTATTATGTATAACTATCGCAGTTTATACACTAACTTTTAAATACTCATTTTAAATAAAATTTTTCGTTTGTATGGTCCTTCGAGTTTCAAATATTATCATGATCATTAATAAGCCAGATATTAGATCTACATATAGATATAACAATGTATTGTACGTGGTACAATTTACTTTAATTATAACAGCTGTATAAATCAAATTTCCAACTAGTATGCTTATAAATTTTTCATCACAAAATTTCAAGTTGCTCTTATTACTAAGATTTACGCTCTGATAGAAAATATGTTGTAATGCGTCGAAAATATAATGTAGGGTTTTTGACTTGCTTTTTCTTTGACCTCTTTTGCCCCGTATCCCCCGATAATTTCCCCTGTCACAAACCTCCGGGGATACCTATGAAAAGTAGCTTAACGAAGGGCAATTGTCAAATATAATTTTTATGCAGAAACATTTCTAACATGTAATTGTTCATGCATTATTTCTTGATGATAATGGAAATAATGACACATTGCGTTCTTTAAATAACAAAATAATATATTTTTTGTGTGTAAATGGATTGACGAAACTGATTATTAGATAAAACGTTTTTGAATTAAAATTTATGAGATATTTTGTGAATCTTCAAATACATAAACTTTTCTTTATGTAAGTTATCTTATATTTAATGTATTCGTATTTTTTTGCAATTTTTTGGTATTTTGGTATATTTTTCTGTCTCCTCGTCTTTATGGGAACACGATATGTGTTTTAATATTAAAGTGTATTTCATTTTCACTTGCCATAAAACATTTTATTTTTACGAGGAATTCTCGCAAAGACTCTTACCTATAAAATGTTAAAGGTCAGAAAATTCTTATAGCGTAATGGTTTTGATGCATAAAACCAATAAGTGTGGGGCGGCTTAAGGGAAGTTAGGAAGTCATTTGTATTTTACATGAAAGGATAGCTACGAAATATGTATTGGTTGTGGTATTAATATTATATTATCACGCCAGGTCTCTTACAGTGTAGACAGGGAGAACGGAGCGCCAAATATCTTTACACTTACAGACCTGACCTGCTTTTTCTACATTCACC
>DWMG01001301.1:0-15551 GCA_018244855.1 Elbella merops
AGGGGCGTACAACGGGCTGAATCGTGCACATGATCGGCCTGTGCTGTGTGCGAGGAATTGGGGTGCAGACGGTCTTAATGCACTGCGGGCTAATAATGTCGCTGACAAGGACAAGGTCTGGGTTATAGCCCCGCTTCCAACGGCCACTGTTGAAGGAAGGCGGTTGCTTGGGGCTATGAATCAGTACCAGGTCATTCCTCTCAGCCCAATCCTCAACAGCTTGACCAGATGTGTCCGTGGTGTTGTAGCCCCAGTTGGTGCTGTGGCTGTTGAAATCGCCGATTACAACTTTAGCGGCTTGGTCGTTGAAGTTGGCTGGGGGGTGGAACTGAAAGGGGACGCCAGGTGGTTTGTAGACTGAGGTTACTGTACAGTACCCCAGGTCTATTGTGATGACCTCAATACCATCCTGGGTGGAGCATTCAGTAGACTTGATGCTTACGCCGGGAGTAGCAAACACTGCGTTACCGTGTTTCGGGTGGCAAGTCTCGGCGATAAGCGTGAGTCCAGTAATGTGTGGCCGGAGCTGTGTTTCGTCTCTATGGGTTTCTTGGACGCACATGATGTCGCACTGTGTAGTGCGGTGCAACTCAGACAAAATCTCTGATTTGTTCTGAGAGAAACCTTCGATGTTGATAGAGACTACGCGCAGCGCCGGCTTTAGAGCTGGACTAGGGTTTGTCATCGTGGTGAAAGGATTTGCCGATTAGCGTTGGGATTCGCTGATCGTTGCCCGGGGTGCGCCAGACATACAATCTCAGTAGGTACGTCGATCGGGGAGGCTCCTTTCATGCACCCTAAGTGATGATAAGTGATAGTAGTGAAGCAGTAACAATTGAATAACACGAACGACACATTCGAATATCATTAACAGCGACGCGCTGGTATTCCTTTTTAAACTATCTGCCGCAAGCAACGTTGAATCAATACTGGATTAATAGCCACCTGTGCCGACGTGCAGGTTTGTTGAATTGCAATATGTAAATCAAAAATCTAACCCGGCTCAATTCAGTTTTAGTTATATAAAACGAGTGGAGTTCGTGCAGTGATGCGTCAAGTATTCATTGTGTCGAGTGATGGGCCCGGGCACAACGTACATATATGACTCACGCTCCGATGAGCCCTATGCTAAATTACTTTCCATAAGCTATTACCAATCAATAGCGACCTATCGGCTGCCCTTATTGTACTCCAGTTTATGGACATCGGGACTACTCAGCTATACGTATTAATTAACTTAGAACATCTTTAGGATTTCGAGTAGTTTTCATATGCCTACGCAATTAATGGAAATAATTATACATCGTATCTTCGCAAAATTGAAGATAAAACCTTAGAGGATATGGCTGTTAACAGTTTTTTTTCTTTGTCGTACCTCTCAATGGAGCTAATTTTAATATACGGACAAAAATTAATTGTTCAACTACAGAACAAAGGAATTGTTGAGCTTTTTAAATAAAATCTGATTGTCAAGTCCAGATATAATATCATAATAGAATTGTTGATAAGTTACTTCATTAAATATAAATCTCGAAAAGTGTTACACCCAAAAATTGATTAAATTGAGCAAAGGATTTTAATAATATAAATTACGGAGACATAATGCTGTGGAAAGCTCTATCATAAATAAATTTTCAACAAATATCACACATGTTATACGAACGCACGAATGTATGTTTACACATGAGTTGCTTAGGAAGAATTAGCGAAATTGATCAAATGATAGATGGCTATTAACTCAGAAATAAATCACACAAAAAGGAAATGAAAATCTTATTCTGACCTGAAATTGGGTAATCTGTTTGAACAATATCCAACGTCGACAACATCTCGGGGCAAACCTTCCAATATTGCGAGTTACGCCTGAGTGAAGTCTTTTAATTAAGGCGACAGGGGTAGGTGCGTGACGTCAACGTAGGAGTTCGTGGCCCATCAATTTCTGCTTCACTTCTGATTGTTTGAACCGGCCTCATTAGGGGGCCACACGCTGGTCTTCTGAATGTCGCGTAAACTTCGTCTTTTAACTTTTGGACAATGTAAGTACATATGCTCTAACTTTTCCATTACTTTTGTATTTTTGTATGTAACTCTCGGTTGGCTCTTGATATCTTTACATAGTTTCACGTAGGTTGAGACTGAGATTTTAATCTTCGGGAGCTAATTTCGATTTATATTCATACAAGTGTTGTTGCATCTACATTAGAATGTCAATTCAGAAACTGTTAATAAATAATAATGTAAGGATACGGACAGAAAAGAAATTTATTTGGGATTCCATCATGTCTCGGGGCTGAACTTACGCTTTCAGGAATGTTCTATTAAGGGGCACATTGGAGAAGATTTGACTTTATAGCTACATAAAGTTTCTTTTTATAGCTAAGTTATTCTTTAATTTAATCTAAGAATATTTTGCTGTTTTTACCTTCTGTCTAATTGTATTTGTGATACGTTTGTTGCGGTTAAAGTAATTAAAGCTTCATAGGATTAGTTATTTCGACTGCCATAATATGCATTAGTTAACGCATCATTTAAATATGTTTTAGACGGGGATTCTACCCCGAAAACTGCATACTAGACTGGTAACGTCACCATATCAAAGGAATATTCAGATATATCTTTAAAAATATAGAAAATTCTAGCATAATACGACGGGAATCTTATTATAACATGAGACTAATTTATTACGACTAATATGGCCAGAAACATGTGTAATTACCAGGTTAATTCTTACGCAGTGAACATCGCCGCAGTGAACATCGTGGCCGGCTAAGATATTGAATATTTTACTAACCTGCCGTGATAAGAATACTTAAACGGCTCACTCGCAACTCTAAGCACCCTTTTATGCTTATAAGCCGCGTAAAACGCTGATACTACAATATTTCTTCACAGAACGCAATTTTAAGAGGTTACCGTTTAGAATTCAATTTTTAACGACTCTCATTCCACTTACAATATTACCTACGAATATTTTCATCTCATAAAATAAAATATCACTTCGGTAAACGCGGAACGCGTAAACTTTTTACATACATATGTTTCCTTTCGCACGAATATGGTAATTGTGCTTCGAGGAAAAAACAACGCATACCAACAAACTCCCGGCTAAATATTTGAGCAGAAACTTCACACAATCCATCATTATGCGATTGATACACTCAAATAATGCGAAAGTTGTAATATTGATAAATTAGGTGCTTCAGCGTGATTTATATGTTTGCGTTGCCGTGAATAAAGTGATTCAATTATTGTTTCGGCTGAAAATATCGCGAATAATGAAGAGTGATTTTGTAGATACCCTCCCTATCGACAGTTAATGGAAATAAAACAAATGTTTTGTTATCCTAAAGAAATATTATTATTTGATAACGCCGCGGACCGCCTACAGCATTACATTTATCTTTGTACGTATTTTGAGGATTGTTTTATATTCCAATATCACGGCGACATTTTGTTATAATTTAACATTTTGTGTTTTGATTATATTATAGCTTACGTTACAAGGTATTCGATGTAGTGTTTCTAGGAATATAATGTTTGAAAGAATGTATTGTCGTATTATTGAATTACTAAATCCTTCCAGCCGGTACTCTAATCACGTACGGCCGTGAGCACGAGAGGGTCAGAGGATAACTTGCTCTGAATTGCCTGCAAATGTCGAGCCCCTTCAGTTATATGCATATGGAATGGTACGGATTGGAATAACATTGTAATCCTTTCAGAAGGACTCTATTTAAAGTTATCAAAGGGTTATACAGACAACCATCAATTCCCATATGACTTCATGTATGTTTTGTATAATAATTTAGTAGCTGGTTGTATATATATCTATATACATAGGTACTAGGTGCAATAAGTTGTTTTATAACATAATCTTGTCCATAGTATAAACATAAGAATAATAATGAAAAGTCGAAGAATAGTAATGTATATACATAATTGTGTTTAATGTATATAAAAAATATGTACAATGGCATTGACTATATTTGGGTATTTCATGTAGGTACATATACATATATAGAATAGGCAGAGACCACAATGTGCCAAATATTTGTGTTCTTATAGACCTGACGTGGTCCTTCTACATTTATTACTCCCCTTACACGCGTTTCAGGTTACATTGTTTCTAATTTATTTGAAATTTTTTTTGAATGTTCTCCTTTTTATTTTATCTTTCGGTTGAACACAGAACAAGTTCACAACCATCACAATACCCCTTTGTAATGCGTTGTAATGTAATTAATGTAATTGAAATCAATCAGTAGCACAACAGAAGCCTCCCTGTGTGTTTATATATAGGTATCATCTGTCTACTCATTTGTGCATATCTATGTATCTTTCAATACGTGGTCCTGGATTCAAATCCCGGGTCGGGTACTATTTAATTTTTCTAGTTTAGAATTTCTAGTGGTAACTCGGAGTTTAGATCTGTGCTCGGTGTATGGCAATAGGCTCACCACCTATTCCGAGGGACGTAAAACGTAACTGGTGAAACGTGGGGGTGTCCTACACTCCTCTGCCTACCCCTTCGGGGATTACAGGCGTTTTTACGTGTGTACAGTATTCATTTCAAGTGTACAGTATTCGTGTGTACAGTATTCATTTCAAGTGGTACTAATTCTTAAAAAAAAACATTTAATGTTAATAATTATAACGTCCATTTAGATTTGCTATGATGTGACAATATTTGTCTCTAAATTTGGTGAGCATCAGCAATATGTTATATTGCTTGATGTATACATTAGAGTTAGTGCGATTCAACAGACTTGAGCAAACACCTATCAAACTTTTCAAAGGTCAATGTTGAGCTTTTAGTGTTCGTACTGACGAACGTGCATATCAATTCATTACATTTCAAACATGGATAGTTTAATTCTGTAATGTCAAATGTAGGTTTTCGGTTGCCTAAATTATTATTATTGTATATTCAAGACACGCTCTTTACGGGGCAGGCAGTGAGTACGTGTCAAGAATCTCTATCCTTTCAGACCTGATGTGCTTTTGTGTATATATTTTGAAATAAGAAATATTTTACAAATCAACAAAAAGTCCTTAAACTTTCTGGAGTATGTTCACAAATATACACTTTTAATGGATAAACTGACAAACTTGAGCTGTAGGTCAAAGTGTAACATTAAGTTCAGCAGTAAATTACATGTAAATTGTAAGCTCGACGTTCCGCTCAAATATGCAATCGGCTAGCTGAGCTCGGCCTACGATTACGTACGCGAGCTTTGAATAGGTTTGTGTTGAACCACTGATGATTAGTATGGAAAGTTTTAACTGAATATGTCTTATTTTGTTCTAATATACGAGTACGTTACGTACATTGAACACGTGGTAATTGGCGGTCACTTTTTACGTGGCACTGCTGGTTCTTTCTCACTGGCCTGGAGTGTACTGCAAACGCTGCGTCAAGCCGCTGCCACTGAAGATAGGAGTTAGTGGTAAACCCGTCTGTCGAGTGATTTTAAACGGTGTTAAAAAACCTACGACCTGGTTTGAACATTCTGACCTAACTATAACCGATACCTACCGCTTAACGTGCCCTACGAACGATCGAAGATCTCGTGGAAATTTGCCACCAAGATCTCATCTAAATTCCCATCCAAGATTTCTTGTGTTTTAAATATTGATATCACATATAACTGCAAAGTACTAAGGCTTAAAAATTAGAAAAAAATGTCTAATTTTAAAATAATATCGATAAAAAATTTTAACACTTTCAGAGAAAACACGAGAATTAACCGTAAAATAAACCTTATGAAAATTCGTATACGCTTTTGGTGAAAATAATGTATTTTGCGGGTGAAAATTAACCCAGCAATGCTACCAGTTCAAGTAACGCATGTCAATTAAAGTATTTATTTACGGGCCCACACTGTTATTAAAACAGCGTGCTGTGGATGCGGTTTACAGTTACAAAGCAAACAACGAGGTTGACTGCGTCCGAATCGTGTATCCGATAATTGTATTATGTATTCCGACTAAAACAATGTAAGCGTTGAAGATAACCCAATTTGATACCTTGATATGTTATTGGCTGACACAGATCGAAAACTACGTGAAAAATTAGTGTCAAGAACAGTTAATGATGAAAAACAAATATTACAGGATCTTTGAATATCTGTAATTATAGTTTATAATTTTTAAAAGTTTGAATGAATGATTGCAAAATAAATTGCAAGCTGTAATTTCTATAACAAATGAAAAGTGAAGTAAAAGTATTAACAATGGCACGGACTTACATTAAAGAAGCTTGTGTTTTACTGAAAGCAATGTTAACCAGACCTGAAAAGCTCCTTTGGAGATTCCCTGTGCAACGACATAAGTTTACCAGTTACAAAAGGGAGAAACATAAACACATTTTTGAAAATGAACTGGTAAATCCCAGAAGTTTTCTCATTCACCTCGGCTTCCGTTTGCGGCTATTGATACCTCTACGTTGTTGATTATTAAAACACCAACATTTATATCTATGTATATGATAACTAATTATCCATACGTTCGGATACTGACAGATAGAGCAATAAATGAACAAAAATTATCAAAAAATTCTTTTTACTTTTCGAAGTAATTCTGTCCCTTGATTTTACGCCTGACAAATATTATTTATTTATATTCCTAGTATTTTTTTAAGGGATTCTGAGCCCTATTATAGAGTCCCAAATCTACCTCACCTGCTTGACGTGCACTATGATATACAACAGACGTGACTCTGGTGACATACTAATCGCTGTATTACGCAGCCTATCTAGGCACAGCTAAATACCCCGGCCGCCAACAGGCAGCAGCATTGGCAATGTCTGGTCTTGCCTAATCCTTGCCAGTCTTGACGGACAACCGTGTTCAACAGTGCAACGATAAAGGGTTTGATAATTATAATGACTCTCATTCAAGATGAGTATGACTTCTTCACAGGTACAGATATCGATGTAATTTAATAGCATTGGAGAAAATGTTAAAACAATGTTGTGTTATAATGATTCAATGATCAGATTTTAGATGTTACTGTGGACTGTTACGAGATTTGAGTGTGGTTCTATTCAACCGGGAAAGTGCAAATTAGAAATGTTCCGTGCTTCAATTATCTACTTACTGTTTAGTAAATACAATCTCATCAGCATTAGTTGGAATTTGGTCCGGTTTTAGAATGAACACACTGTAACGCTGTACCCGCGCGCTCTCGTATTAATAATTTAAGTTAATTACAGTTGCAAATAAGACAGTTGATTGTGTACTAAAATAGATCCTAAAAGCTAGTCTATGTACAAGTTTACAAAGTGATGTTTATTTTTATATTACAATGTTTCGCCTTCGTACCTTGAAATGGAATGGAAATGTAATATCTCTCATTCGAAAATTCCAAACGTTCTTACGGAATTAAAGAATATTTTAAAAAAAGGTGCCAGCGAATGATATTGGTAAAGTCATAGGTGCTATTTATAGTTGGTCACAAGCTGATTGCTGCTCCTGAAAACAGTCCATTTTAAAATACCTAAAAGTTTTGCTTAAAAAGGTTAAAGACGGCTTAATCACGTATTCAATTGTTTTATTTATTATTCCCATCATTCGCACTTTCATTTGCACATATGTATTTTGCATATATATATGTGTGTATATTGTACCTACATGAACAGATATTCATTTTGTATCAATGAATGTCCCATCAAAAGCTGTTCTGTCGTTTAATATAATATTACACCTGGATTACATTTGTGGATTCCATATGAAGAATTAGACGACACAATCAAACAGAGAGGAATATTTAGAAAAATGCATACTTGCGTTTAAGATAGCGTAAAATAAATTTCCTAAGTATAAAAAAACATGATCAACAACAAAGTCACAGAGATATTTCAGTTTAAATTGTATATATAAATTAATAGGTATAGACAGCTCAAAGAACTTCATAGCAGTAGAGACGACGGACTAATTGCAACAACTTCAACAAGATATATCTCTATTTTTCTTTTGTACCTGGTTCGTGAAACACAACGGGCTCGTTAACTTATAAACATGCAAACTGTATATAATGATGTTTATAATTTAGTAACATCGCCAGACACCCGCGGAAAGTTTATCTGGCAGTACCTACGTTTTCACGTTAGTGTATTGCCTTTTAAATTATACTGTGGCTGTATGCAGACACCTGCTTTGTCGGTAAGGTTTTTATCTGCTAGTAAAAAAACATGAAGATGAAAAAATAAAAAATAAAAATTTTCCAACGCGGAACAAACAGCCAGTAATGGTTTAGTAAAAAATAAATTGATGGTCGCTGTACATTGCGGCGTTCGCGGACTCATTTAGATAATGGCTCATGAGCCGACTTTCCACGAGTAATTAAGATTGATAGGTTCGCTATTGACGTTTAATTGTTTTCAACTTCTAATTGAATTGTTTTGTGGTTGAACATACTGTATGTTTTGGGTCTGAACAAATGCTACATGTTTCTAGTAAAATTATTAAAAAAAACTTTAGCAGCATTATTTTTATTATTTTTCTATCCACGCTAATCCATAGAATTCAATGGATAGTGATAATTATCAAAATGCGCTTCAGTTAAACATTTGTAATATCTAAGAGTGAATAGTTATGAGAATAACTGTGTTAACGATTTGTCTCCTGTAGTCTATATAGCAATTGATGCTGAGTAACAATCATATTAACAGTTTGTACTAACACAAATAGATCTATCCCTTAACTCCTATTCGAACTTGCGCGACTGCCGCCTGCTTGTTTATCACTTTCTCTCATTACACCAAGCAAGCGCCGGGAGCTCATGAGGGAGGACCTCGTACAGGTCCGAAACTAGTCGGGCCACCCCGAAAAACGCACGTGAGTTAAGCCGGTATATTTATAATCATGTGTATAAACACTCACGAAACATTTAATAGTAAAATGGTACTGACCCATTTGAAACCAATCTCCCGTTGTCTTCCTCATTAACAATGTGTACATTTTTTTAATTAACAACACACAAATTATTACAGCATTAATATCTGGCTGCATGTCTCAACCCGAAACTGTGGAAGTCATGGAGTTTACTCCGCTACTCTGCCGACACGGCTTCAACGAATTAGGGATTAGGGAGCAACTTGTTTATTAGAAGTTGTTAAGCCGCTCTCAAGCCTACGATAAGATTTACCGACTGGTGTCATTCCGTAATAACAGAGACCGTCTACCTTAACATGTCCTCAGAAGCATGGAAATATTGAAAATGTTACTGTAACGACAGCTTTACTATAAACTAGCCATTTATATGGAAGCCATCAATTCACCGACAGCGACAGCGACAGTTTGCGATTTGTAAACACTTCAATCTTCGGGTTCTTTATATTTGTATGCGCATAGTTTCTTAAAATCATTCAATTAAATATGAATTTACATTGCGAGTGTAATTATTTCACATTTTATTCATCGCCTTGTGTTTATTCGCTTGTTATCAACCGACTTCAAAAAAGGAGGAGGTTCCTAATTCGCTTGTATTTTTTATTTGTTTATTTTAAAACTGAACGTATACCTACAATAGATTAATGTCGTGCTTTGTTAAATTCAAAATACGCTTCGGAAACTGTTATATTAATAGAACATATTACAGGACAACTCGGCACAATGTTCCATAATAAACTAAATACGGAATAAGGTTGAAACTTACCACAAGTAATTTAGATCGCTTGAGTTCCTATTTATACATACAGTCGAATTCCTTAGGCATGAATGAAGCCGTTGTTAAACAATAAAGTCAATAACTTTTTAATTTAAAATTGATTGATTTAAACAGACCTAAGAAACAGATTTTCCGTTCATCTATAATTACTTTTCAATAACTCATAATATTATTGATAGATACGGTACGTTATATCTCAATGTCTTCTAAATGCGTCCAATGCCAGTGCACTGAGAAGCGTTAACACCGTTGATATGTGTATGTACGCGTGCACGGTCGTCATATTATGTGTTTAATAACAATAAATATATCATCACAGTAAGTAGCAAGGGCGACTTAGTTATTTAGAATTTAACCTCCCCTTCGAAGGTCTTGGGTTCATATACTAAAGTGCATCTTCATCCTTACAAAATTATGCCGTTTTAAATTTAAACGTCACGTACTGAAGATGAACAAAAACAGTTAGAGAAAACCTACGCATCGTAGAGTTCTTTACAATATTCTCTAAGTAATGTGAAGTCTTTGATTGCTTCATCCTTCTTATTATAAGTGGAGCCCATGTTCAATAGTCGATAAGAGTTCATAAATATTGTTTCGTAACTCTAATAATAATCTCATATTAATACGAAAGTACGTGTAAAACCAGTTAAATCTAGTTTTAACGACTTAAACCATGAACATGGAATGCGCCCAGTGACGATCCAGGGCGAAGCCCTGCAACGCCGACATACATTCGTGCCCCCGTAAAGTTATCGCTCGTCCATTATTGTACCGCAAAGCCATATTTACGTCAAGTACAATGAGCTCGATTGTACACATGGGAACAAAAGTAAATACCTTTAACATAAATAATAATTAGGTTACGTAATATCAATATACTTCATATTACGTAAGTTCTGTCAACCTCACTTGGGCAGCGTGGCAGACTGTGGACCTTACCCTCTCATTCTGACAAGTGACCCGTGAACCAACATTGGAAATATGAAAGGGTTTATTATAAAAGTATATAATTACAAAGTTAAGTATACTGAGCAAAAAACATCCTTTTAATATAATTATTAATTGCCTCAAAAACATGGATTCCCTCTCTCATCCTCGTATTATTTGTGAATTGGCATATTTTGTTTAGTCGACATGTACGTTCAAAGGTGCGTATTTGGAATTGGGTATCGGCGTGTAGCGATCGATGCGTTGTCAGATCAATCAGACTAAATCGAACATGTCACCAGCGTCGCTTTTAAAAAGAAATGACTGGTGCTTTAATGAAATTCAAGTTCGTTTACCACTATTGAATAAAGTAATATAGGAAAAGCTGGAAATAAATGTTCCATCCATCCATCAGCCTTTGGACGTCTACTATTGGAAATAGACTTCCGTCGATCGGCACCACTCCTCCCGGTCCTGGGGCCTTCTGAATCCAGTAACATTTCGTCACAGTAACAGGTCGTCAGGTCACCTGATAGAAGGATGTCCTACGCTCCTTGCATCAAGGTAATTATCATAAAAACATATTTATAATATTTTTCCTTTAGTACTCTGTATTATTGTGGGCTGACTAACACAATATTTAAAGATATAAAGATATTCATTCTTTAATCGACGTTATAACATAGGAAATACAAATAGTATATATTTAGGTACTAATATATTACTTATTACCTACCCAATTTTTTGAATTTGCTACTTTAAATATAAAACTATTATGGTATTTTAGTTTTTGCTGGTAAACAAGTGTAATAAAAATTATTGATTTTTTCGGTAATGGATTTTTATACGGTGCAACTTTATTATTGTACCGACAATTGTGTTACTCAATTAGAATTGTTCCACGCGTCCTCGTGAGGGCGGCAGATAATACATCAAGTCATTGGCGATATCGCTAATATCTCAGAGCAGCCGCTTCTCCCACTTTACCTTTAGCCGCTGTGACGGAGATTAATGGTCACTAGTTTGTTGCGGTGAATGTGAAATGTGTAACAATTTGTGACAACTTTAGCCTGGTCCTGTGCGCCGCTCCGGTGTACCACTTTAAACATGATGAATTATGACGAGAGCAAACACAATTTGGGCGCTTTTGACGGCCAAAAAGCTTGCGGTCCGGTTCTGTTAGTCTTCGAGTTTCGTTAATGTAATTTGACAAGCGTTCCGCTACTTTAAAACTTATTCGTAATTTGATGGCCAAATGAATCAGGCACTTAGCTGTTAGCTTTGTGTAAAGAGAAAATTTTAGTCGTTAAGTCGGCCTCTAAGATTTTTAAGCAGAATCCTGGTTTTAAGACTGTTGTTAAAATGTTATAAATCAGCAAAATATAAATTCTAAACTTATCTTTCTTCAACCTATATAAATATAATGGGAGGTCTTCCGTTGTGCGCCCATCACGCAACATCTTCCGGATATATATCGTTCATGTTTTTTACTTTTACTTCTTGGATACTCGACTCCTAACATATAAAAATACTATTTTGAAAACTACTATTTTTATAGATTTTTCAAAATAAGCAAAGTACATTTTTGCCTTCAATATTTCTAGCTTTTCTTATCTCTGCAAATAATATGTTAATAACATAAACAACGCAGACGAATTCGCAGGTATCAAGTTGCAATTGTCAAAAAAAATCCGAATCTAAAATCAAAAGTGGCGAATGAATCTCAATTCGTTGTCAGCACCAGCCGTCCTGTTCGAAAGGGAGGACGCTGACATGTTCAATTTAGTGATTAATTTGACAGCGTATCCGTCGTTGCGCTGATAAATCCAATTTTCAGTAGGTGGCACCTTCAAACAGATATGTTGACTGAAGCCCGATGATTACTTTCACACAAGCACTTCGGAAAATTAAACAGTGCCCTTATCATGTTTAATTTCATTCATATAAATATTAATAAATTTACAACAATAAGCAAAAACGTCGGCAAGTGAAAAAGTTAATAAATATGAATGTGATAAACCGTCGAGCAACAGGTCTATTGAAGAAAGCAAACGAATGTTTTTTTACACTTTTTTTTAAACTGTATCTTAACTAAAATATTCCTTAGTGTAACCATGAAACGAACTTCGTTAGAAAACCTGCATGCCTTATGAGTTCTCCATAATGTTCTCCACAAATCTACCAACTTTTTGGTCAGTGTGGCATACTATGGGTTTAATGCTTCCCATTTAAAGCTTAAAGAAGACACCTTAGCAATAGTACAATAAAAACGGTTGATGAAAATGTATATATATATATTAGCAAACATACAACTTTCACACATACATGTATATCTGTGTGTATGTATGTTATGTTCATTTTCACATGTACAATGTACTACAAAAGGTGATTAAAAGGTAACAGTGCTTCAAAGTAAGATGTGTTCGTGATTAAGTTGAGAGTAAATTATAGACCTTTCTACATGATAATCGCAGTGCCTCTTTCTACTACCGAAGTAACGGAATTAAAACGTCTTAACTTTTGGTATTAAGGGTGTGGATGATTACAGCCTCACGTTTTTAATTTAAGTAACCATCTCAGAAACTTCTCAGTCCTCAGTCCTTACTATTATACTCGTAACGAGTGCATTTAGTTTATACTTAACATATCAACTGGACAAATATAATACAATTCCTGTACTTCTATTACGAATTAATAATAACATTTTTTTTTATTGTATAAAAAAAAAAACTAAATTATCTTATTGGCGGCTAATGTTAAACTAGCCGGCACTAAGAGTCCCATATCGGCAACACAACCAGGTCGCTTGTGAATGCCTATGAACGTATCGACAATTTGTGACTGATGCTTGCTCGTTAGCTATTTTCCTTACATAAAATAACAATCATAAAAAAAACCAGAAGTGGTTTATTTCACATTAATGCTGTTGGTGAGATACAACTTCTTGTGACACACACTAGCTGGTAGGATAACGACTTCCGCAACGCTGAACTCAGCAAATACAGTACAAAGGTAAGTAAAACGGCATACATACTACAAATTACTCAGAATATCTTTGTTGTGTTTCCATACGTGCAGGTTGTTTTGCATTTGTCGTAGCTTTCATAATGTTTATTACGTAGTGGACGTAATGAGATGTATCTGAAAATGTCTGAATTTAAAAAAACATAATAAATAAATGAATAAAGGCGTTGCCATATAGAATAGGATTTGTCCGCTCTTTAACGGTTTCCATTAAAGTTTAAATTGAAGCCTCCATGTTGTAGAAGGTACTTTATATTTTAGGCTAAATAATACTTATAAAAATATGTAGGAACGCATTGCAATAATTTAAATGTTAGTCAGAGACAAAAATAAACCTTAAAGCGTATTTCTAAATCGCTTAGAATACGCAAGAGTAATTTTCAGATGTTACTTGAACTTGTGAAAAAAGGGTAGCGCGCATCAGTGGGCTTGTCGTCGATTGTAGCGTCAATATCGATTTATAAATAAATAAAATCGTTAGAAACCTATTTACATCAGCAATAAACATATTCTGTGTACTGTAAATGTAATTTAACTTTTTCCCATCGCTCCACATTTCGACGCGTAACGAGCTTTCGCGCGCTTGTGTCATGTCCCCCGCTAACGAGATTTATACAAACAAGACTAAAATCAGCACAGATTTCTGAAGGGAAACATCTTAAAAGATCCAATATCATACAAAAATGTATTCGATGTTATGTACATAATAAGAACATCAGATAAGCGCACTGGAATAAATTGGGTAGCCTTCGGTGAAGCAGCAATTTGGTTAGGTATTTCGTCAACATCCTTTTCTTTTTAGTATTGTCGTTTAATTGTATTGAATATAATGAGCTTAGAATTTGTACATACAACTGGAGACATGTTAATATTGCAACTTGTAAAGGTCAAATAAGTGTAAGGCGTTATAAGCTTAGGGCTCCTAAGATAGATGTTAGGATCTCAAATCAAGGGTATCTGTTCATGATGCACTCGGTTATATAATAGATGAGGCTCCGGGGCTGACTAATCGCGTTATGGTGCAGCCTACCTTGGTACGAGTACATAAATACCCTGGCGCCAAAGGGCAGCAGCGTAAGCGGTGCAAGAACTACGCTCTGCAATCCCCAACCCGCAAGCTTAGGCTGGGGATTATTAGCAATACTCTCAATAGCTCTCGTTTATAGCCTTTGTTTAGCAGTGGTCTAAAACAAGCTGATAATGTGACAAAAATGGGATGTAATTTATAAATATGACAGTTGTCTTTTGGCAGTCGAACTCTAAAAAGGTGTATCATCATAATACACACTAGACACACAGAACGATAGAATGAAGTTCAAATCACTAAGCTATCACTGCATTAGACATGCTCATTTCATATGTATGAAATGAAACTGAAATTTTCGCCATACGAATGAGTGCCCAAAATGTTACATTCATAGTTTAACATTCAAAACCCAACTAACTTATAATAAAGCCAGTTATCTAATGAACTAGAATAATGAAAGGCGAGTGTAAATGGTATAATTGGGAGAGAGATGTCTGTGTGTATATATCGTTATCAAATTGAAATCATCCTAATGTACCTATAGCTAGGCCAAGGTGGGAACAATTAGGAGACGAATAGACAATTATTATTTTTAAAAAGGTTGAAAGATCAAAAGACATTTTTATGTTATAAGCGAACATCAGAATTCTTTATCTGCTTAAACGGGTATCATACGATAATATGATAAATTAGCATGTATGTACATATTAATATCATCGTTCATGTACATATTAATTTCCCTTATTTAAAATTGTAATTAATTTTCTTTTAAAAACAGCTTTGTTATGTATACATTATTATTATTATTATTAATACTCTTTATTTGTACACCAATATAAAATAACATCTATAAACATAAAAATTACTTAATGCTAGGTATACAAAAGGCGGCCTTATCGCTAT